>CAJNDV010000203.1:47412-70947 GCA_905221635.1 Symbiodinium sp. CCMP2456
CCAAGGAATTCGCAGCAAACCACACCGCCTTAGGACCACACCTCAAGTATAGCCAAATCGCAAAGCTCGTGCGGAAACCCTTTTTTGGGCTGGCGCCAAAGCGCGCAGACACGCGCGCAGGGCCATAGCAAAAAAAAACTAATCATTCAACCCCCTAAACCCTAAACCCTTAAACCCCTCACCCTTAAACCCCTAACCCTTCAACCCTAAACCCTTAAACCCCTAACCCTTCAACCATAAACCCTTCAACCCCGAACCCTTAAACCCTAAACCCTTAAACCCCTAGCCCATAAACCCTTAAACACCCCTAACCCTGGAACCTCCAAATCCCAAAGGCCCACGAGCTCCGGAGCGCCTAGGATCAAGCCCTTGGCATCCTTGGCCTCGCGAAGATCCTGGAGCCAACTCTTTTGGTGCTTGGGGCTTAGGGTTTAGGGTTTAGGGTTTAGGGTTTAGGGTTTAGGGTTTAGGGGGGGGGGGGGGCTTTTTGTTTAGAGCGCCGGGGGTTTAGGGCTTCAGGGTTTAGGGCTTGAGGGGCTTAGGGCTTAGGGTTTTAGGGCTTAGGGTCTTAGGGCTTTAGGGTTTTAGGGGCTTGGGGTTTAGGGGTTTGGGATTTTAGGAAGATCGGGAGAAACTCTTGGCTTCGGAAGCTTTCAGATGTCGACTCTTGCCTGCCAACCCTGTTGCTGCGGAGTTAGGCTGCAGGTTGCTCGGGGCTTTCAGGGTTTAGTGTTGTGCGATGGGGTTCCTTTTTATCCAAATGCTGTGTAGGGTTTAAGGCTTAGGGTTTACGATTCAAAGTTTGGGGCTTAGGCTGTGTTCATCGCCCTTTTTTCGTCACTCTGACTGCCAGCCGAAGGAGGGAAGAAAGCACCGGGTGTGGGTTAACTTGCGCCGGGGTGGATCGACAAAACCAGCCTACGAGCTCCAGCTCCCTGGCAAGGAAGTGTCAGTTAGTGTTGTAGCTTAAGAGACCATGCCATGAGACAAGAACACTTCCGACACTTCAGTGGAAGGAAGCCGAAATCAAGGCGGCACAGTCTGAAGTGCTCTGCATCACCACGTAAGGCCCTGTGCAATCACTGAGAACGGCAGCCTTCGACTCTGCCTTGTGTCTTCGAAGCAGAAGTGTCACCACGCCTTGCACGCTGTTTGTGGCTAGCTTTCAACTAGTGATAGCCATGATAGTGAGGGTGGTGAGGATGAAGACAAGAGCGATGAAAGCGCTGATGGTGGGATGGATGGAAGGATGGATGGATGGATGGAGGGATGGCTGGATTGACTGACTGACTGACTGCCGGACTGAAAGACGGATTGAATGACGGACTGAATGACGGAATGGATGAATGAATGAATCAAGCAATCAATCAATGAATCAATGAACCAATGAACGAACGAAGGAACGAATGAAGCAATGAATGCAGGAAGGAGAAATAGGATAATGAATGAACGAGCGAACGAACGAATCAATGAAGGAAGGAATGAACAAATGAATGGAAAATTCAACGAACGACCAAACAAACAAACTAAAGAATGCATGGACGAATCCATGATGCCGGGAATGAAATGCTACTTCGCCAACTTACAGCAGTAGTCGTAGTAGCATGTTGCTGATCGCCTCTGTGATGGTGTTTCTGGCATTACATGGTGACAGCGAGCGATCATCTCTGCTGCTTTCCAAAAACTACCCTACTCGTCGCACCAGCTGCATGCCGATTCTCGCTGTTTGTAATCGTGGTGCTAGTGGTAGTCGCGGCGGCAGTCGTAGAATTAGCAATAGCAGACAGTATGGTGTTCCGCGTGTTGGCATTCTGCTTCTGAAATTTAGTCGATTGTCCCTGCTTCCTGTTGCATGTATCTCAATACCAGCAAGACCATGCTTATTTCTCATCTAACATGCCTGTTTCCATGCCTTCGTGTTTTTCTGCTTGCTTGTCTCGAAACAACCAGAACATAGCCAAAACAGTCACAGCAGCAGAAACAGCAGCAGCAGCATCGGCAACTTCAGCGACAAGATGTGATGGTCGTGGTTCATACCACTCAGTAGTTGGCGTGACTATCACGGTCATTACCAGTATCTTCAGTGGCATCCGCAGAGCATCAAGACAAGCCGGGTGCAAGCACAGACAGTGATAACAGCCATCGCAAAAGCAAGCGGTTCGCCGGTCCCGGATGCCTTCACCTTTGGTGTAGCCGTCACACGTTTCATCAAAGACCTGGGGATGTTGCCAGGCGCTCAAACTCGCTGACGACCAATACAGCTGCACATCATGTCCGTGGCACTCGCTGGGACTCAGTACTCGATTACACGGCGGCTGGATGA
Organism: Symbiodinium sp. CCMP2456; assembly: GCA_905221635.1. Classification (NCBI taxonomy): domain Eukaryota; class Dinophyceae; order Suessiales; family Symbiodiniaceae; genus Symbiodinium; species Symbiodinium sp. CCMP2456. The sequence continues at coordinate 49,736 of CAJNDV010000203.1, forward strand.
CAAATGCAAACAACATGTGGGTGGTTGTCAAGATTATGGTCCCTTTTTGGGTCCTTATTATAATACGGCACCTATTATTTAGGGTACCCCAAAAGGGACCATAATTTTGACAACTGCCCATGTCATCGACCTGTTGCACCCAATCCAGTCGACCTTTCCTGAGGAGCCTCGAGACGTCTGATTCAGCCGCGCGCCCGGGTGCAGCCAGACTTGGATATGAAGCCGCCGAAGCACAGCAAGGCGAGCTCAAATGGGTTCTGGCAGCAATTCACGAGCAGGACCAGCGTGCTTGTGACGAACGTGCTCCTGGATTCACTGTTCAACGCACTGCATGGCCGACATGCAGGGCGGACCGAGATCCAGCTGGCGGAACTTGCAAAGGCCGTAGGGCAAGTGCCCTCCCTCAGTGCTCTCACCTCCCAGCTCAAGCAGCAGCAGTTCGATTGGGGCATCTTCCATCTGGGTAGTTTTCTAAATTAGGGTCCCTGTTTAGGTCCCGAAAATAGTACGGCACCCTGATAAAAAGGAGCCCAAAAGGGACCCTAATTTAGAAAACTACCCATCTGCAGCTCAGAGCCCCACCGCAGAGTCACATGCGATCAAGCCCGAAGAGTCCCCGGTGTCGACAGCAATGGCAGGCCCGGAGAAGTTCAAGCCGTAGGAGCACCTCGCCAATGTGGCATTTGGGACCAGAAAACACAAGAAGCAAAGCAATATGAAAGCATGCTCAATGTGAGTATTGAAGTATCCTGATCATCGTCGTCATCGCTACTCGTGGCAGCATCATGTTTATCATCAGCAGCAGCACCACCATGATGATGAACAGCATGCCACCTGTCGAGGACAGCAGTAGTAATAAGTATCTTGTAGTCATCGTCGTCGTGGCAGGACTAGGAGTAATATTGGAAGTTGTTGCAGTAGAGCAGCAGTAGCAGTAGCAGCAGCAGTCGCTGTAGCCGCAGCCGCAGGAGTAGGAGTGGGAGCGGGAGGCGGAGTGGGAGTAGGAGTAGGAGTAGGAGTATTACAAGTAGCAGTAGTAGCAGTGCTAGTGGTAGTAGTAGTAGTAGTAGTAGTAGTAGTAGTAGCAGCAGCAGCATCAGGAGTAGCAGTAGCAGCAGCAGCAGTAAGAATCAAAACAGTAGTAACAAACTACTACTACGACGGCTACTTCAGCTACAAGTAGAAGTCCCGATTTAAGTCTCATAGTATTGGAACCAAGCGGTGCGAGATAAAGCAACCCCTCGCACAAATAGCTGTGTCGGCTGAGAGCGCACTCGGCTCACAACGTGCCTGCTCACCAGGGCCGCAGTGGACGAATTCGCCCAGGTGTGCCTGGACGATGGAAACGACTGAAAGTTTGCTCCGGGCGCCAACCTTCATTCCACCTGTTCCAGACGGTTCCAGACACTGGGGAAGAGGCTTGTTGATCTTCGCTTCGCCAGTCATGTAGTGCCAATCTTGCTGCTGGCCTCATCACTTCTTTACAGTCTATTGCATCTCTGGGTGTGGGAAGAAGCACAAGGCAATGGGACCAAGTAGGCAAGCTCTTCGCGCCCTTGGACTGCACTTTATGATGACGGCTCCCGGCCTGACAGGCCGGCGAAGATGCCCCAAGGCCTGCCCTTTTCCGGCGGTGGAACCTGCAGTATCAGCTCTCTGTCATGTGGCACAAACTTGGTACGACTCCACGTCGTTCTTGCGAGTTCATTGCAGGATTCTGAAGAATGACTTGTTGCAGTATGAGCTCTTTCTGAACCGATAATGACAACGGTATGGCTGGAAGAGCCTTGCCATCGACCGTCTGCAGCGCCAGCTTGTGCACCTCCGAGGCGGCTTCTTCCAAAGCAGGCACTTTCCGGAACAAAGAGGGTTTAGGGTTTAGGGTTTAGGGTTTAGGGTTTAGGGATCCTGCACCTCACACATAAGCCGGCATCGGTGGTCCAGAGAGGCGTTTTCTTCTCTGGTCAAGCCTCAGACCCGTGGGTTGCATCAGTCTCTAGACGCAACACACACGCAACAGAGAGGCCACCACCAAAAGACTCGTAGTCAAAGTCCTGGCTTGTGTCCTGAGGCTTACGGATGCGCAGGGTAGGCAACGAAGCAATCGCAAGCATTGCATGTCAAGCGCCCCTTTGCGAGCCTGTTGCGCCAGTGAGGTACAGGAGCGAACCAAGCATGCCGATTTAAGTCTGTGAAGGAAGCTTGCTGCAGCCAAGAATCGTAGCTCCTGTACAATACGTTCAGGTGCTTACAGTACCTGCAGCAACGGCGAGTAGCCACAGCTTGTCGCACACCCTATTCGGTGCCTTGCTTGCGGAACTATATACTCCGTCAAGGCACCGAACAGTTTGCAAACGACAAGCTAAGTGGTGTTCGACTGCACATTCATGATATCTGAGCCGATACAGACTGGACTGACAAGAAGTGCTTCCGGAGGGGCACGTCTTGAAGTTATCCGGGTCGCCGTCCTACATGTGAATGGCCATGTCACGTAAGTTGGCCGGCTGAAGGCAGATGCAGACTTCACCGAACCTCGTCGTAGTACTCCTGGAGGTCCCACTTTGCTCCGAAGTACTGGAGAGAGCTAAAGCCGGTCCTCGCGGGAGATGTACGACTTTGGGCGGCTGAAACCCCTAAACCCTGAAACCCTGAACCTTATCCCTAAACCCTAAACCCTACACCCACCTATAAATATCTAGAAACCCCGAAACCCTATAAATAGCTAGAAACCCCGAAAGCCTAGGCCCTGAACCCGAATCTTGCATTTCATCCCCGGTCCGTGTGGTGCCAGCCGGAGGTGGCGGCTTTATGGCAATGGCAGTGTCGCACCCACCCAGCAGCCGCCCCTGTCAGTACCGTGCACAGAAGAGAAAAGTATCAAAAAATCTTCGGCACGGTGGCTCCTTCTCACTGTCCTTGTATCATATACCATGATGTTCAAAGCGCTTTCTAGCGGACTATATCATCATAGATTCAATCAACCAGTTACGGCCTGGAGGGATGTGATGACATTGTCAGCCGAGCGCGGTATGGACGGCAACTCGCAGCAGAACTCCACCTTGGGATGCGTCGCATTCTGGATCACGCCTGCTTATGGCTATACAAGACGCCGTGCACGCAGAACTCATCAGAATGCTGAGAGTGGACACCTACGTGACATGTCTTTGTGTCATCGTTTACTCTGACTTTTTACACATAACCGGGATGCAAGCAATCTTGATGGGTCCCTCCGGCAAGTAGGCAAGATGCGCCTGCGCGAATGAAAGCTGGGCTGCCTCTACTTCTTACCAGGAAACCGCAATAAACCCTAAACCCTAAACCCTAAAACCCTAAACCCTAAACCCTAAAACCCTAAAACCCTAAACCCTAAAACCCTAAACCCTAAACACTAAACCGTAACCGCCTGCTTCATGTAGCTGAAGGGGACCTGCTCGCCTCAGTCAGCAGCTCGGCCCCGTCAGAGAAAGAAACACCGCACCCTGAACCCCAAACCCGAAAACTCTCAACACTAAGCTAAACCCTAAACCCAGAACCCAAAACCCTCAACCCTCAACCCTCAACCCTAAACCCTCAACCCTAAAGCCTAAACCCTAGACCCTAAACCCTAAACCCTCAACCCGAAACCCGAAACCCTGAGGTGCAAGCTGTCTTCGCCCCTGTCGTTGCGAAGCTTCTGCAAGCGCTCTTCGAACCTGAGCTCGGCCCAGTTCTGAAGGTTAGGGTTGAGGGTTTATACTTGGAGGATCATGGGACTTGGTAAATAGGGTTATAAGTAAGGTAACTGGAGTTATAAATACTTATAACCCGAATTAGGGTACTTATAACCTGACTTACTAAGTCCCATGATCCTCCAAGTAGGGTTTGGGGTTGAGGGTTCATAGGGTTTGGGGTTGCGGGCTGAGGGTTTAGGGTTGAGGGTTGAGGGCTGAGGGTTGAGGGTTTGGGGTAAAGGGTTGAGGGTTGAGGGTTTAGGGTTGAGGGTTTAGGGATGAGCACAGTAATCTGCAAGAAGTCCGGAAGCAACACGCAACGCAAAGCAAAATCACACACTCACAGGCACGAGGCAGCGACCAGTGGTGTAGAACGGCCGGTATTCCCAAGAGATCCTGCAAAGGTCGCATCTCTCTCTTCCGGCTTTAGGGCTTAGGGGTTTAGGTTTAGGGTTTCAGGGTTTAGGCCATTCAGGTTTTTTGGGATTGGGGTTGGGGCTTGGGGGTTTAGGGTTCAAGGGCTCAGCGCTCAGAGTTCAGGGCTTGCGTCTTGGGGCTTTAGGTTTCCGTCCTATCGTGTGAGCTTGTGAAGATGCGACTGTGGGCGTATGGTACCAGGAAGGGGCCTTAGATTTTGATAGCAGGACCCAACGAAGGATCCGAGCCCAACAAGCTCCAAGTTTCCACCCCCAAGGGCACCAAAGTAGGGCAACGATATTAGAAGATTGTTCTATCTTCGCATACGTTAGTCCATAATGAGTTAAACTAAAAAAGCTTCAAGGATTCATCGGCGATCCGTAAGCCCCTCAAAATGCATCATCGAACAGAAATGAAGAACAGAAGGCAGCAGTCGCCCTAGATCCTGGACCTTACAGTCCAAATACAGCCCTCGAAAACCCTTGCGGATCTCGTTTCTTGCCCCTTGAGGCTCCTAAACCTCAAAGCCTAAACTCAGGGCCCCTAAACCGCAAACCCAAGACTTGAAGTAACATCAACCCTAAACCCTAAACCCTAAACCCCTAAACCCTAAACCCTAAACCCTATTTTAAACCCTAAACCGGAAAGCCCAACCTCTCCGCACGTTTCTGATAGCCCGTGGGATTGTTAAGAAACCGGCCTTTAGGAAGCGCTTGCTGCAGACGGCTACAGAAGCAACTGCAATGACCAGCTGTCTTTGAAGATGATCTCCCCAAGCCCTAGGCCCTGGACCCTAAACCCTCAACCCCAAACCCTAGGCCCTGGACTCTAAACCCTAAACCCCAAACCCTAGGCCCTGGACCCCAGACCCCAAACCCTGGACCCTGAACCCTAAACCCCAAACCCTTGACCCTGAACCCTCAAACCCCAAACCCTGGACCCTAGGGCCTGGACGAAACCCCAAACCCTGAATCCTGGACCCTGAACCCTAAACGCTAAACCCCAAACCCCAGGCCCTGGACCCTGAACCCTCTTTTCTTTTTGCCGGCGTCAGACGCCAAGCTCAAACCTCTGAGGCCTGAGCCTACCATTTTAAAGCTTGCAAAACTCACTGCCCTTCCAAGCTATACTACGAGTTTCATGATATTGGGAACATATAGGGGGGTTACTATGTTACTAGATGATACTACATGAGATGATACTAGATGATAGTCTTAGGATTATGCTGCTGCTACCTGCTTTTGGCAATCTTGAGTGCGAAACCCAAGTTATCCACATGCCATTGGGCTTGGGCAGAGACTCTCTGTGTAACACAGTGAATCTCTGCAACTGGAAACACGGCCCCAGAAAGGGCCACCATGTCGGAGATAGTTGCGTCACACTCACGCAGGCATAAGAAGGATGCCTTGATGATAACAATGGGACTTTGGGATGTTGTACTATCAATACATAGGGAACATAGGGGATACCCACGGTCCAACGATCGCAGCATGTTACACTGCTTCCAGAAAAGGCAAACCCTGTACTCTCAGGCATAGACATCTGTCGCAACAAGCTCCGACAGGCAAGATCTAAGACTTCGTAGACTGGATTGCGTAGTCAGACCAGACCTAGGTGTCGCGAGAACGCAACTGCAAACATCAGGGATGAATCTTCAAGAAAAGGTCTGCGACTCACCAACGGCTCCTGTGGCACAGCTCAAGCGATTGAGAATGTTCTGCTGAGGTGACGACGGCTAGCACAAGCTGCAGCAGCACCTCAAGCCACTTGGCAACCCAGAAACTTGCTTGTGCCACGGTGCAGCGCTTTGGTGTTTGGGTCGAGAGAGGCGTCCGGCTGAGCTGAGCCCGAAGCCAGGATCATAAACATCCTCCCGGGTTCAGCTCTCAACACAAGGTCTGCATGCCTTTGACACGACACAGAAGATGTGCCTGATTTGGACTTGGACACTTAACAGGATGGCTGCAAGAATGCAAGCAGATTGCCCTGCAACGCGGTGCAGCTACCTCGAAGCACTGGATTCCAATCCCGGCCAGTCCTAGAACATTACGTGAAGCGTGGACGGAGCCCACTTGCTCCAAGCACCAGCCTATCTACCGTAACGTACCGTATGTAATTTCTACCCAAGGGCGCAGGCATGCGCAGGCAAGCAACACGATGCGTCGCAGAGCAGCAGAGACAGTTGTAAACCATGGTGGCAAAAAGCTCTGCGTTTGCTTCAAGGAGCTGGTATGTCGGAGCCAGGAAGTCATACAACCCATGAAGACGAAGCACAGACGAACCTGCTAGAACTGGGGGTTGGGGGGAGGGTCGGACCCGTGTCACCACCCTCTTGTGGGAAAGACCAGCATTTAGTAGGTGATATAGAACATGTATATAACATAAGAACGTACAAACCAATGTAGCATGACATAAGATAAGATAGATAAGGTAAGACAGGATAAAGATCATGATCAGACAGAGACAAATGCTGCAGACAAAGACAAGGAGCACGCTGAAGAGAAGGATGCAGATAAGGATGAGGATGAGGATAAGGACAATGATACAGATAAAGCTAAACATAAAGACAAAGGTAAACATAAAGACACAAATTGTATAGTACTTGTACCGACTTGACAGACTGGAATAGAGAAGAATAGAATAGACTAGAATAGAATTAAGTAGAGTAGATGACCAGGTTCCTGGAGGGCCTCGTATCACCAAAAAAGGTGACCAAGGCTTGCCATGTGTTGGGGGGGACCATAGACTGTCCTCGTTGTGAGGACTTAGGATCAGGATCCAAATAATCGCAAAGAATGCCCGGATTGCCCGTCCTCAACGGGTCTCGTTGGTTTAGGGTTTATGGTTTAGGTGTCAGTCTTGCTGTTCCGATTTCTGATCGCTGCGTGGAACGATTGCATCTCTCTCGTGCAGAACGGCCGGTGTCCGCAGACGTCAGTTTGCAATGACCCATCCTCACAATAGACCTTCGAGCAGGTCACGGAGAACCGTGGAAGGTAGAGCACGAAGACCAAAGCAGAGCTCTACGGGTTAGAATAATCGAGGTCAACAATCGTCTTGTGCTGACGCTGACTGAACACGAAAGGCATGCGCCTTGCGATGCGAACACTTACGAACTGCATGTTAATGTGTCTGTGCGATCTGTGCCCCGACTGTGCCAGTGTCGGTCCTTGCCCACATCCAGGTCTGCGACTGGTCCGAGTTTGAAACCTGAAAGCAGTGCAGGTGTATGTGGATTGACTGCATCACTTTGCTAATCCCGTCTGGAAGCATCTCGGCTATTGCTTCCTGACTGTTTTGTATGCCTATCCCTGTCGGCACAAGGCACCTGCGAACTCGTTGCATTTCGTGAAGAAGATTTTCGAGAGAGCGGTGCACCTGCCGTGCGAGACTAAACTCGATCCCTGTACGACACCCAGGCGGTTTTAAGCAAGCAAGCCAGCAAGCAAGCAAGCAAGCAAGCAAGCAAGCGCTGATAAAGGACTACAGCTTGCAGGAACAGCTCAGTCTGCAGAGTAATCCACCGGTATCAAGAGGATTCAACCAATAGGTTTCGGGTCCTTACATACAGGATCCTCCTGTTTTACCTTGCAATTCTACCACGGGGCCTTGTTTTCTGAAACTCCCACATTCCCAGCTTCGGCCTCCATCCTCACGACGCCGCTCGGTGCGACGACGGCGCCTCAGGGAAGCTGTTGTTGGGCACCCTAGAAACATCAGGTCTGCCACGGTTTAGGGTTTAGGGTTTAGGGTTTAGGGTCCCCTTAAGCCGTATGCCACAAATGCACAATATACCCTGAGTCACCAACTACGAGTGTTGAGCTCCTAGCGCAAGGTCATCCGGCTTCTTTGGCAGGGTGTCACTGAGGATGTCCTGCAGGAGCAGCTTACTGCAGCAGTCCATGTCTCAAGCTCCCAACGGGCACTCTGACACGCTCTTCCTTGTCCACCTCGTCTAAGTTCCGAGTGGTGCATGCAGAGGGCCGCGATGGCTTCTGCAAGGGACTGCGGCCCACCTCAGCGACCCGAAAAGATGGAATCAGCACTGATAACCTAGAACCCTGCTGGTAACTAGGTAAAAGTCTGCAACATGTCGCCACCGCACACGTCTCGCCACCGAACACTTCTTATGGTATGTCGGATGCTGCACCCTCAAACTACCCTCAGAGAACCTGTATAGAACCCTTGTTATACCTTTATGGAACCCCCTCGCAGATCCCTAAAATCCTAAAACCCTAAACCCTAAATCCTAAACCCTAAACCCTAAACCCTAATCCCTAATCCCTAAACCCCACACCACTGTGCCGCTGACGGACGGCTCCTCCAATCTCATCAGCTTTCGCCTCGGGCCGGATTCGGAGGACAGTCGCGGGGTGTCGAGGTTTAGGGTTTAGGGGTCTTGGGGGTGTTGGGGTTTAGGGTTTAGGGTTGAGGTTTAGGGTTTAGGGTTGAGGGAATTCGGGGTCTTTGGGTTTAGAGGCTTTGTGATTTTTTGGGTTTGGGGTTTGGGGGTTTGGGAATTAAGGGTCTTGGGGTTTAGAGGTTTTGAGTTTTTTGGGGTTTTGGGGGTTTGGGAGTTTGGGGGTTTGGGAAGTAAGGGTCTTGACTTCGATCGAACAGGCTAGTCTCGGTCGAATGCTGTCAAACATGACCTGATCAAATCAGAGCAGATCGATTCAGGTCATGCCATGCGAAGTAAGGTTAGCTGAGAGCAAGCCTTATTCTGTGGCGCTTCACTGCATCATGCCACAGTTTTATAGATTGTGCCTATACTCTACCGTTTGGAACTTATAAGTTGCTGATAGTAGTAGTAGTAGTAGTAGTAGTAGTAGTAGTAGTAGCAGCAGCAGCAGCCTCAGTAGCAGTAGTAGAAATCGTGGGGAAGGGGGATTCTAACCCCTCAACCCTGTTGCCTTATCTTGTCATCATCTCTTGTACCCAGAGAACCCAATACCCCTTAATTAAGGAATATACCTTAAATCATAATATTAAGGCCCCTATAATTCAAGGTATATTTCTTAATTAAGGTGTATTGGGTTCTCTGGGTAAGACCCGATTAGCTGCCGATGCCAAGCCGCCATCTCTCAAGGCGCTCCTTATCACCCGCAGCAAGACAGGCTCCTCGGGTGGGTTTGAGGGTTTCAGAAAATCGGGAGTATCCTATCTGGGCGTCCTGAGAATTAGGATCCTACTACTTCGGGTGACAAAGAGGGGTATTTGTCCTAACAAGGGGCGTACTCTTTTGGGGGGCTCACGAAAAAGAAACTCTTCCTCCCGCAATGCAGAAAACACACACACATACAACCCCGCCCCCCCGTCCTGCGACGGTGTTGTAGGTCACCTGCACCAGTCGGATTTCGGTACCCCTAAACTCTAGACTCTAAACCCCAGGTGCCGGGGTCACGGGACATTCGGCCTCGTTAGCTTGCAATCCGGCTGCAGCCATTCTTTCGAGCCTGGCTTTGCGAGATTGCACCACCCGGACATGCTGCAAAACTTGTAGGGCACCGTCTGATATCAACCGCACTTACGATGCCCCTCAAACCTTAATGAGCATTTCTGGACAAATAAACCCTACCCTACAATCTCTCTCGAGGTCTTATGATTGGCCTCATGGAACCTTGGAAAAAGAGCGCTAAACCAAAACACAGGCCGATGCACCAGTACCCGGCGAGGTCCAACTCACCCTGGCCGTGGCAATCAGGCTGCAAGGGACGATCGTAGATTTGATTCGAGTTACGGGGACAGGGCTCATGGTTTAGTATATTCTTCCGGGCACTGCGAGCCAATTCCTGTGTTCGCCGAAGATGCACTGGCTTCCGCTACTTCAAACAACGCATTCACATGACTGCTGCAGCAGGTTCTATGCTTGCCCCCACGAAAGCAGCGCGGCCTTCTGCACACATGCCTTGATGACACTGCTGTAGCCTCGGGTACCCAAGTATAAAGCGATGCGCCAGCGATGGACTAACAAAAAGCTCAAAAACCCAGAGCCCCTAAACTTTTCTGTAAACCCCTAAACACCTAAACCCTTGACCACTGAACACGATGATGATGGGCTCCCGGCTCACTTCATCTGCCTGGATGCCCTCGCTGAGCATCTTCTCCTGGCTTTCACAAAGCTGCTTCAATGTTTAGGGTTTAGGGTTTCGGGCTTAGGGTTTAGTGCTTAGGGCTTTGGGCTTAGGGCTTAGGATTTATTTAGCGAAATTTAGGGCTCACTGTGGAGAAGCAGACACGATGTGGTGTATCTGGCCATCGTAAAGCTACTTCTTCGCGTGCGGTCCTATGCTTGTGCCGTGTCGCATCTCGATACAACAAACCAAGCTACACTGCAGCACTCTGCACTGGAATAACTCGACTGCATCAAGCTGCACTAGACAATGAGCTCGAAGGCACTGAATGCAGCTAGTCTACAGAATCTACCCTTGACGACGGTACTCGCACATGACACGGCAATACATCAAATGGCTACAGTACCCTACAACAGCTTACATTCGTGTTCTAAGTAAGGCATTGAAGCGAAGTCCGGCAGAAGATGAATGGGTAGTTCTCTAAATTACGGTCCCTTTGTGGGTCCCCATTATAGTACGGCACCCTTATAAAAAGGACCCCAAAAGGGACCCTAATTTAGAGAACTACCCAAATGTAGTACTAGCAACAGTACTGACCAACTCGCCGAGGATGCCAGCCATGTCTCCGCCCGCTCAATGTCACGTCGTTGAGCGCAAGCCTTTGTGAGCATTGCAGTACATGGGTGGTTGTCAAAATTATGGTCCCTTTTAGGGTACCCTAAATAATAGGTGCCGTATTATAATACGGACCCAAAAAGGGACCCTAATTTTGACAACCACCCACTTGACTTCGTGGTTTCGGATTCTAGGATTTGGGGCCATGGAAGCCCTCAACCCTGAACGTTGAGAGCACCAAGTACCCCAATCCCACACGAGTCCCTCGTGCGCCATGTTCGCCGGCGTGAATCTTCGCGTTGCTTTGAGGCCCCTGGCGTTGATGACACTGTTGTAGCTGAAGGCATCAGTTTTCACCTCGGCCGTGCGGCGAAAAGAGCTGAAGAACTCTCCACACGGCCCTCCCTTGATATATTATCAATATTACTCAATATTAAGAAATCAAACTCTCTTCGACTCTCTTCCTCCGGTTTTTGCCTGGACCTCTCTGAGGCCGGTGCTCCAGCCGCCAGCATCCTCTCGAGCCAGACTTCCTTGCCGGTTTAGGGTTTAGGGTTTAGGGTTTGGGGTTTAGGGTTTAGGGTTTAGGGTTTCGGGTTTCGGGTTTAGGGTTTAGGGTTTAGGGTTTAGAGTTTAGGGTTTAGGCACAAAAGGACCCTACAGAGACCCATTCGGGCCGGGCCCCCGGCCGCGCGGGACACGCGACCCTTCTGCGCGCACGCGTTGATGACGCTGTTGTAGCTGACCTCAGGGGCCGAAGAGCATTCAGGATGCTTTGCTTCGCCACGGACCGACGAGGCCTCGTTTGCCTGAATGCCAGCTTCCAGCATGCGCCCAAGCCTTCGTGGCAGCATGTCGAACTAAGGTGGCTTTCTGCGCAAGGAACGTTGACTGCAGCAACCAGAGCGCGGCTACACAGTCTCTGGTGCTAGAGATACTGCAGGCTTTGGGAATCCGACCACATCTCGGCGCGCTCAACATAGCCAGTTTGTGCACAAGCATTGATGACGCTGTTGTAGCTGACCTGAAGACACTCAACATGCTCAGAAGCATAACCGGAAACCAGCGAACCCTAAACCCTAAACCCTAAACCCTAAACCCTAAACCCTAAATGCTGCTCTTCCACTGTGTGCCTCGTTGGGCTTCACATCGTTGTCCTGCATCCATATCAGCCATTCCTCCGCTTTCTGTGGCCTCCTCAGCATGCGGCGACCTAAACCCTAAAACCCCAAACTCAAACCCTAAACCATCTAGACTCTAGGCCACATCCTAAACCCTAAACCCTAAACCCTAAACCCTAAACCAAAGTCATTCCAGTCATCCAACCCGAAGACTCGACAGAAAAGAGTGGGTCTGACAGGCCACCTCGCTTTCGCAAAGACGTTGATGGCCGCATTTAGATGGATGCGGTTTGGCCTCGCACCGGACTTTTTCTGGAAATCCCCTGTGCATGGCAACCGCCTCCTCTTTCGTTATCACTGTCGAAGTTACAGTTGGTGTTACCACTACGAATACCATTCTAATAAGCTAGTTATGAGTTTCCTGTCGCTGATTCGGCCCCATTTGCATTTCTCGCCCTGTAGCTACGATAACGCTACCGGCTCGTCGTCCAACAATTTGAATGTAAGTGTAGGGGTTACAACTGCTACCACGACTTAGCTCACGACTGCAATGATGACGGCCATAAGGATTACTAACTAGTACCAGTACCATTACAGACTGCTCCCATTGCGATTACTACGATTTGGCCGTTACTGTTACCATTCAACTACTACTACAGTACTACTACTACTACTACTACTACTACTACTACTACTACTGCTACTACTAATCCTGCTCCTCCTGCTCCTCCTGCTCCTCCTGCTCCTCCTGCTGCTGCTGCTGCTGCTGCTACTGCTGCTGCGACGACGACGACGACGACGACTACTACGACTAATACTCCTCTTACTGCTACCCCGCAAAACAAGCTAAGTCCCCAAGCCCTAACCTCTGAGATCCCTAAACCCTAAACCCTGAACCCTGAACCCTTAAATTTCGAAACTCCGGCCTGATACTGCGAGCCGACATTTCTGCAAAGACGGCGTCAACGTCCCACCTGCCGCAGAGAGGGGCCTTTAGGGTGTGGGCCTTTCGGGGACTCTAATTAAGGTACTGTGAGGCTTACTATACCGGATACTATAGGGCTACTGTCAGCGTACTTTCAGGGTGCTCTTTTTGCTTACGGGGGGTTTCCGGAGATCTCTCTTGAGTTCGAAACCACCGAAGCTTTCATCTTCGCCGGTTCTCAGGAATCAACCCCAGATCCCCATTCGACGAGCGCGTCGCAAGCACTGGTGGCCCATATCACAGGGGACGAGGGCCTAGGGCTTTGGGGGCTTTTTAAGGTGAACCCTGAACCCTAAACCCTAAACCGTAAGCCCTAAGCCCTAAGCCCTAAGCCCTAAACCCCAAGCCCTAAACCCCTAAGCCTAAACCCCTAAACCCTAAACCCTAAACCCTAAACCTTAAACCCTAAACCCTAAACCCTAAACCCTAAACCCTAATTATGGTTTTCGGGAGCTTCGGCTTGGGCTATGCAGTTTCGAGGCTTGGCTCTGGCTGTCCGGCTTCCGATCCTCGGCGTTGAATGGGGTTTAGGGTTTAGGGTTTAGGGTTTAGGGTTTAGGGTTTAGGGTTTAGGGTTTAGGGTTTAGGGTTTAGGGTTTAGGGTCTGGTGCTCAGTAGGGAATGGGGGAATGGATCCCTATGATAGTCCCTTAAAGTCCCTTACAGTAGTCCCTATAACCCATTCACCCATTCCCTACTGAGCACCAGACAGTGGTGTTCAACAGCTGCCTTCTTCCATGGTGAACTCCTATTCGAACGGACCAGGCTAATTTTTGGAGGCTGCTTGGGTAAATTGAAGCCCCGATCCCAAATCCCAAGGAACACGCAAGCCCAGAAACCTAAACGCTCAACGCCACACCCGAACCCTAAACTCTAGATCAGATGCCTGAAACCCCCAAACCCAAAACACCAGCACCCCAAGACCATCGGTGGCTCCGGGCACCAGCGCCGCTCGCGGGCAAGCTTCGCCAGGATGGACGTGAAAACTCCCGGGCCTGGACACGACGTGATGACTCCAGGGGCTATAAAAAAAGTAGTATCGGTTTAGGGTTTAGGGTTTAGGGTTTTTTTGAAAGTGCACTAGCCCTTTCTCTCGCACGAGGTCAAAGACTCGCTCAGTTTGAGCGTACACTAACTAGCCCTCAGGTAGCCTCAGTCAAACTTCATCTTCACTCGTGATGCCATAAACTACTCAAGCTCATCTTCAAGCTCACTGGGTAGCGATCCATCAACCCTCAGAGGTAGTAGACACCGGGTTTAGGGTTTAGGGTTTTAGGGCATACTATGCTGTACTTGTATGAAAGAGCCCTGAAGAACGACATAGAAGAACCTTAGAAATGATTCCGACTCGTCCACTGGGGCTGGGCCTTGGGGGATCTTGCGCCTCGAAGCTGTTAGGGTTGGGGGGGCTTCAGGGTCTTTGCGGGGGCTCTTCTCAGGCTTTTCCACATGAATTGGAACATATGGATGGAGATGTATGTGCACAAACCTGCGCATCCCGCAACATGGAATGCCGAGGAATAGAACACAATACTAGGTAAACGACTGTTGGGAACTGAGTACAGCCTGCTAGAGGACGGCATGTTGCTACACTGATCTGCTTGCAAACCACATTCACTTCTGCAGATTTGTTCTGGTCGCAATCTCAGGCAACTGGACAGGATCCGACAAAGCATCTTTGGTACGAAACGTGTGAAGCTTTTGTTCTTACCTAGGGGATGACGTGCGGCCATCAAAGCTGCAACTCGGTGCAGTTTTGCCTGAGTTTCTTGGCAGCGCCGAGAGCGTCTGCGAGAATCGAACCTTATACAGCGCACAACATATGCCGACACCACCCGGTCTCTTCGAACAGAAAGCCCTTGGCTGCGCCTACATTCCATGCGATTGCTGAGTAAGCCTCGCACATCACCCTCCTCTCTGTCCCGCTGAAGGGCAGCAGATTTCTCTGGAGGTCGATCCCTGACCCAGGAAAGATCATGCAAGACCATGGCCCAAACAGCAGCAATCAACAACGAACAAACAAATCAAGTGGTACCTATGTGTCTGTCTGTCTGGCTGTCTGACTGTCTGGCTGTCTGGCTGTCTGCCTGTCTGCCTGTCTGTCTGTCTGTCCGTCTGCCTGCCTGCTCTGTCTGTATGTAGTATATGTCGGTGTGTGTGTGTGTGCGTACGTGTGCATGTTTGTTTGTATGTATGTATGTATGTATGTATGTATGTACGTATCTATGCATATATGTATGTATGTGCAAACGAACATCTTCAATGTGAGTGAGTGTGCCTGAGTGTCTGTGCATGGAGCATGGAGCGTCGTTGCTATTACATTGCTCACTAAAGCTCGCCGGATTAAGCTACTGCTGACATTCGTTCTTATTGGTGTTATTGCTGGTCGCCATAATTGGAAAACGAGGTGTCATGACTGCTCTTCTCATTTTCTTGTGAGGAAAGACTTAATATGTCGCCTTACTTTGATCATTCCGCCGACTAGCCGTATTCCTGCGAACCTGATTACGACTGTCATGGTTGATTGCCATCGTACTGGTATTCTCGTTGCGATCATGGCGCTTCTTACTGCCCTCTAATCATAACGCTCTGCCGACCACCGAACACTCACATGTACACCTGAAACACAGCAATGAGTGTGTCTGCGTGTGCACGCACCACAGTTTGTGGACCTGCGAAACCTCACAGACACAAATACACATAAATTTACAGGTGCATGTGCATGTACACGCGCATGTACATGTACACGTACATGCACATAGATCTCGATATAGACGGCCAAAGCACACCAGATGGTATGCATGTCTTCGAACTGGAACTCTCTCTATACTCACACAAAGGTGGACCATCACAGAGAGAGGGAGAAAGAGAGATTCTGGTAATTATAGACTCCACGGTGTATGATATCTACGTTTCTGTCTCCTGGAGTTGCTGTGCTTGGCAGACGCTGCAAGGAAAAAGTAATCAAAGGTCCTGCGCTGATGTGGGTCATACGTCTTTTTGCTAAGGCTTGGAATGTGTTGCTCAGATTTTCGGGAGCTGCGGGCTAAGCGCCAACACTATAGCACTGGAACTTCGAAAGAGAGGCCAGTGCAAACCCAGCATTGTGAACCCTCAGAGACAGGTAGGCAGACCAAAAACCCTAACCCTTAAACGCCTGAACTTAAAACCTAGACCGCTAAGCCCTAAACTCCATGAACAGTGTAAGCCTCATCTCCTTGCCATCTTTCTCCCGAAAGTCGGTTCCATTCTCCTTCGCCAGGCTCGTGAGACGCCCTAAGCCTATGTAACCCTAAACCTGAATCCCTACAGCTTAGATGAAACCTTACTCACTTAAGCCTGGAACCCTGAGTACCTTCGTACATGCTTTTCTGTCGGACATGCTCAGAAGCAGTCATGCCCTGCCTTGGGACCGGAGACCATGGCGCTGTTGCAGCACCGCTTAACGAAGACCTGCCCATCGGCACAGGTGCGTTTGAGATTCAGGATTAGCATCTAGGGTTCAAGTCTGAAAGGCTCTTGCTGAAATGTACAACAACATCGCCATGAGTGAAGACCTAGTGCGCGTTGCGTGGTGAGTCGCTGCTGCAAGCAAACGCGCGCCCCTTCTTTTCACCAAAATGCAAAGGGGAGGCTACCTACTCTTGGAGCCCATACCACCGGGGGGGAGAAAAATGTGAAACCCCAGGATGGTGGATGGGGCCTCGGGCCCTACGGCTTGGGGTGGAGGGTTTTGGGTTTTCGGGCTTGAGGAAGCCTAGGGTTGAAGGTTTCCGAAAGTTTAGGCTTATTGAAGTTAAGGGCTACCTGTCGTAGCCCCAAAGTGCCCTTAGCGATCTTATAGCACCCTGAAAGTAAGCTTGGTAACCTCATAGCAACCACACAAGGCTCTTATAGTACCCTTTTGTAGCCTCTAACAACTCTACTATACTGAACTTAGACCCCTAGCAAAAATTATAATTTTAGCTGCTTCTTAGGGTTTATAGTAACCAAAGATCAAGACTTATTTCTAAGTACCCCTAAGTCTAGAAGCCTCACCAGGGCTTGCGTGGCACTGTGGGCCTAGGCCCATCGGCAGGGCCGCAGGCCACACGAATCCTGACACGGCCAGCCAGGCGAGCGAACTGCACAACGTATCTTCAAATATATATTATATTATATTATATTATATTATATTATATTATATTATATTATATTATATTATATTATATTATACTATATTATATTATATTATATTATAAAACTTAGACGCATGATATACTTGTATGGGGGTTTCTGATAATGAGGGGTACCTTATTTTGGGGTCCTTATAGCAAGGATCCTACTATTTAGGGTACTATATTAGGGTCCTCTATTTTCGGAAACCCCCCTATACACATACAACATACGGTATAATGCAATGTAAGGTGACCTGGTACAAAACTGAGAGTACCTGCTACACTATGCTATGTTATGCAATACCATGCCATGCCATGCCATCTATACCACATCACAAAATACTACACCGTGCCTTACGATACTATACAGTAATATGCTGGGTTATGCTGTACTACACTGTACTATACTGTACCATACTGTACTATACTGTAATATCCTTCAAAGGCGAGAGTAGAACCGAATGAAATACAACAACACAGCAAAATATCATACAACATCATACAGAATCATATAGCGTCATAACGTACCATACAATGCCATAGAATGTCAAGAAATGTCATGTAATCTCGCATGGTACCATATGATATCAAAAAGTAACATGTAATATCAAATCACACCATACAAATATAGTAGAATGTATTATGATGCAATATGATAGAATATGACATAGCAATATATAATGGAATGTAATGTAATATAACATAACATGGTATAATGTAACATCAGATAAGATGAGATAACACAAGATGAGACAAGATAAGGTTATTCAATAAGATATAACATACTATGATAAGCTATACTGTTAAACGAATATGATATGATCTAACAGTATGGCCTGTTGCAGTATAGTGTAACGTGATGTAACACCATGTAATAAAATATACTACCACCAAATAATACAGTGCAGGAAGTGCAGTACCATACCATATTGATATGATGTGCGTAGATGCTCGTCGTATGAAACATATGAAAACAAACCTAATAATACCCATGATACCCCATGATATCCCATGATATCCCATGATACTAAGTAGAAACACCACGGTGATGGCTCCTACTTTGACACGTCCATAGAGTCGCTGCTCTCAGGCCACCCGTCCCGCCTTGATTTGAGGGTAAAATCGCCTTGGCAGCCCGGAAAGGTTTAGGGTTTAGGGTTTAGGGTCTAGGGGTTAGGGTTTTAGGTTGCTAATCGACAGCCTGCAGGTGATGATATCCGCTCACTGCTGACAGGCAATAAATGGGTTCTTGTTAAGGGATTTAATTTAAGTTACCATAATAAGGAAACCATATTGTTTACTATAGATCCCTATTATGGTAACTTAAATTAAATCCCTTAACAAGAAGCCAGATAATGGCAAGCCTGCCTGTTCGTGCCAAGTCGCAGAGAGCGCGACGATGGTGTCGCCGCAAGCGTTGTAAAGTTGAGGCGAGGTGGGCTAAACTTATTGCTGACACATCTTGAAACCCCTTCTTTCCGACCCTGCTGGATGGCTGTGGCTGCTGACTCATACTCTTCCGTGCTTCTACCTTGGACGGTTGTGTTTTGCTGGAGAACTAATTTGCCTGTACTTAAGGAGTTCATTGGTGAAAGTCCAAGCACAAAGCATGGTGCTGTCTCCAAAGCTCCGTTTAGAGAGGAGGCGGCTAATGTCGCAGCCAGCTGTAAGGTGCCTCGGATGGGCAGCCAAAATGCAACTGAAGCAACGTGAAGACACCGGCGACAAAGCAAAATATAATATATATATATATATATAATAAAATAAGATTATATATATATATATAGTCCCTTTTGAAGGAGTTTTTTGCCGAGCGGCTGCAAGGTTGAGAGCAGCAGCCCGCGGGGGACAGCTGCCAGACGGAATCCGCGATGACTACGCGGTAAAGTTGCTGGGAGCCAACAGAGCAGTCGACGAGGCCCTCTGTTGCATCAAAAAGAACTTGACTGTGTCCCGTGTAGAGTCTAGAAACCTACGGCCTCACGGCAACTTAGCCCTGTCTGCTTCAGGCCCTGCTTTGCTATGCTTGCTTTCTTCACGGCCCGGCTCCTTGGGTGCCTGCTGTTGCGACAGCTTGGTCTCCAAAGTCAAGTCGACCTTAACGCAGCTTCAGCGACTCTGTCGGAAGATCGCTACATATAGGCTTGGGTTCCCTGGCTTGGGTCCGAATGTGAGACCCTGCAAGCAGAGCATCCTGAGCTAGACTGCGGTAGACTGGGCATCGCACTTCAAAGATAAGAGCGGGTCCCAGCTCCTGGTTGGCAACAGCTCTTCTGAGATCTTCTCTTAGTACTCCCGATGACGTATATGGGCAGTTTTCAAAACTAGGGCTAACCAGGGTCCCTGTTTAAGATCCCCAATATAGTACGGCACCCTTATACAAAGGACCCCCCAAGGGACCCTAATTTAGAGAACTACCCATATGACGTGCGTCGTGAGGGTTCTGGCTGTGTGTATTCCTCCCGATACATCAGCCTTTACCTTCCTCTTGGTTTCATGGTCCTGGTTGTACGTGAAGCAAAGGCCCGAAACTAATCAGAGTACTTTAACAAGATCAACTGGGAGCCGAATTCAGACACCAAGCTTGCCTTGCCTCAATGAGCAGGGTGCACGCATCATTCATGTAGGCGATGACGGTGTCCTCTTTCATGCGGACCTGCGATGAACAGTTGAAGACGCATTGTTCGAAGCATACAAATCCATGAGCGGCATAGCGTGCTCAGACAGCGCTCACAGGACCTGAAGCTGAAGAGCCCTGTTCTCGTGTCAACAGAACCTAGGAGCCCCATCACAAGGTTAACCGCTGCGGTCCCTTTTGATCTGTGCGTTTCAATCGTTCTGGCAGTGGTGGTGGTTGTGATGGTGGTGGTGGTGGTGGCGGCGGCGGTGTTGGTAGTACCGGCCATGAAAAAGATTACGAGGAAGAAGATGATGATGCTGCTGATGATGATGGCGGTAATGATGATTGGATCGGCGATGCTAGCATTGATGATAGCAGCCATCATCACCATCATCACTATCACCATCACCAAAACATCCTTTTCAGCATCGCCATCGCCATGACCATGACCATCACAATCATCATCCTCGTCATCACCATCGTCATCATTATCATCATGATCATCATCCTCATCACCATCGTCATCATCACCATCATCACAATGATCATCATCATCATCATCATCATCATCATGGTCATCATGGTCATGATATTCTTACTCGGCATCTTGGACATCACCGTCGTCATCATCATCATCATCATCATGATCAGAAATATCGTTCTCCTTCCTGATGCCATTACGCTTTGCCGTTCCGGAGACTGACATCGTCCATTTTATGATTGGCATGCTCGCTTTCATGGTTCGTATGTGTCGTAAGCAGAAAGAGACTGCACTGCCACTCTTGATATTGCTGCGAGCCTTCTTGTGAGTATTGTCAGCGTTGCTATCACTGCCCCTCGACTGAACCCGAAAGCCTCAAGCCCAACACTACATGTAAAGGCCTGGTAGACTTGCGAAGGGGCATCACGGGGAGCCAAGCCTGTAGAGCGTGCTAGGACTTGTCTAGTCTTTCTGCGTTCGGCGTGGAGGCTTCGCTTCTGGGGCGTGGGGCGTCTTTTGTGTAGAGGTTACCGCTTCGGGCCGTCGCAGCGCAGATCCTGCAGGTTTGAGGCAACTCCTTCTGCATCGTAGATTTTTCCAATGCATGAGTATTCATCGTGTATTCATCGTGACAATGCCTGAACCCTAAAGCAAACACCCCAAACCCTAAACCCTAAACCCCAAACCCTAAACCCTACTCTCAGAGTCGTGGCTCTCAGAGATTCCATGAGCAACTTCTGGCTGCGCACTCGCCAGCGCCGGGGATGGCCCAAGGTAGTACAGGAGAACCACCTGCTCGAAGTTAGGGTTTAGGGGTTTAGGGGTTTAGGGGTTTAGGGTTTAGGGGTTTAGGGTTTAGGGTTTAGGGTTTGGGGTTTAGGGTTTAGGGTTTAGGGTTTAGGGCACCGGTAGTGCTTATCACCTGCCTGAAGAATCGGAAGGCCAGAACTCAGAAGACCACAAAACAGCAAAATGCAATAAACTACCAACATGCTATAACCTACTCTCAGATACCAGACCATTCGATAAGAT
>CAJNDV010000203.1:71047-91220 GCA_905221635.1 Symbiodinium sp. CCMP2456
TATAACCTACTCTCAGATACCAGACCATTCGATAAGATGCCACAAAATGCAATAGACTACAACATGCTATAACCTACTCTCAGATACCAGACCCTTCGATAGGATGCCACCAAAAGAACATGGGGGTTTCCGAAAATAGGGGACCCTAATATAGTACCCCAAATAATAGGATCCTTATTATAAGGACCCCAAAATAAGATACCCCTAATTTTCGGAAACTCCCACATGGCAGTAGCAGGGCTTTCTGCACCCGGGCCTTCCTCGAAGAACAATGGCTGGCATAGACGGCTGCCTGCAAGGATTGAGGATCTCAGAGATTCTAGGGTTTAGGGTTTAGGGTTTAGGGCTAAGGGTTTAGGGTTTAGGGTTAGGGTGCCCTAAGGCTCCAAGTTTGCCAATCGTAATGTGGGGGCCTTCATAGTTAGAATAGTGTTGCAGGGTTGAGTGTTTATGTAGGGATTTGAGATTTGGGGTTCAGGGTGGATTGAGGAGGGATTTGAGATTTGGGGTTCAGGGTGGCTTGAGGCATCTGAATTGTGGCATCCGAATCCTTCTCTTGCTACCTTCGGCCATGGAGTCCAAGAGGCTTCAGATTCAGCCAACCCTAACCCTGAACCCTGAACCCTCAACCCTAAGCCTTCCTTAGGGTGCTTAGGGAAAAGGCTCCACTGGAATATGCCTCAGATATTCCGAGACGCTTCGGGAAACGCCGGGGGGTCAGAAAGGAGAGAGGTTGAAAGACGTTTTGCAGCTGAGATGGTGAAGAATGACTCTAGGCAAAGAATTCAAAGGAAACCAATAGAATAGAATGGAATGCAAAAAACAATGGAGGACGGCAGAAGATAACATAATATGAGAATACATAGTGTAGGGTGTAACAGAATATGATGCAGCATAGTGAATACAGCAGAGTATATTGAAACATAAGCACCGCCTGCTCTGGATCCACGAGGGGAGGAGCTTCGTCGTCCTGCACAACTTAGAACTCGTTGGATTACTATCACGGCTACTCTATCTCCAAAGTTGTGATAACTACAAGTGCTACTATAACTCTCAGGTCACATGACTACAAGGACTACTCTAATTCTAAGGCTCTGCCAAGTACAACAACAACAAGGGCTAATGTAAATGCGAGGGTTACTTTAAAGTATAAGAGCGAGCTACTATAAGCATAAAGGATCCCATATCTGGGGAATGAACCCTCAAGCAAAGCCGATGGCATTCTGCACACGCCTGCGATGACAAGCTTCAGCGTCCTCCTCGAGTCTACAGTGGTGGAGGATGCCACGTGAGCGTCCGCGAACGGCTCTCTTCAGTTGACTGGCGAGCAGGGAACTTTTTACAACAGCGCTTCCTTATGGCAAACGCGCATGAAGTGTGTGCGTTTGGACTGATTTGTATACACGGACAGAAGACATGAGCTCTGCTTGAGACCTGCATTTCCTGAAGTTCGCTCCCTCAGTTACGACATCAGCCTCAAGAGCAGATTGCAAGTTGATCTCGGTCACAAAGCGACAGAACTGCAGAACACGGCCTCGTGCTGCCAGCCACGATGCAGTAGCCGATTTGATCTAGACACCTCAGAACGTAGAGAGCAGTCGCAAGGACAGCAAGCTGGTCCCATGAGGCCTCGCCGACTCAAGCACCAAGCAAGGCGATTGAGTCCGACACGAATCTATGGATCGCAGACCTTGCGTAAAGCTTTGGACTTGGATGTTCCTGCTTAAGTGGCTTCAGCACGAGGGGAGATCCTCCTGACTAGCAGTCCGGCCTTGTTCATCGTCTGCCAGCTCAGCCACATCCGCCTCTGCGGGGGTTCCCATGCCTTGCTCCTTCTAAGCTACTCCGATAGTTACTGTCGATCATAGGTATTGCTGGTACTAGCAAAGCTACAACTACAACCAACGATGATGGCACACAGTGCTACCCTTGCTCACAACAAGCCACCTCGGCAGAGGAACGGACTTCGTACGTCCAGGCCGAAGCCGCCTCTCATACTCAGCTGCACTCGCATGACTAACGGCCACTGCTGCCAGAAATGCAACTGTGTGCAGAGCAAACGGGTCAAGGACCTGCGAACAAGAGCAACAAGGTTTAGGGCGTAGGGCCTCCCTGAACTCAACTCCAAACCTGTTCCTGCAAAGACGGCTTCGGAACGTGCCTCCCCGTAGAAGACATCTACAGCCTCCGCCGGGGTTCGGTTCAGCCGACCTGCAGCCTTCAGCGCGGCAGCCTCACATGTAGCATCATATGCAGATATGATATATACGGATATGTGTGTATATATATATATATATATATATACACATTTTGGGGGCTTACAGATGTACAAATAGATACAGATAAATAGATAGATTGATTGATTGATAGATTGAAAGATAGAGATAGATAGATAGATAGATAGATAGATGGATAGATACAGAGATAGATAGATAGACAGATAGATAGATAGATAGATAGAAAGATAGATAGACAGATAGATAGATAGACAGATAGATAGATAGATAGATAGATCGATGGATAGATAGATAGACGGCAAGACGGATAGATGGATAGGGGGATAGATGAATAGATAGATAGATAGATCACTGGCTGGATGGATGGATATATAGATAGGCAGATAGGTAGGTAGGTAGGTAGGTAGGTAGGTAGGTAGGTAGGTAGGTAGATCGGTAGGTACGAGTACTGGGTAGATAAAGATAGATAGGTAGATAGATAGACAGCTGGACAAGCAAACAGATAGACGTGATTTTAAACTGCTACAATGCATTTGTAGCTTCTTCGTAGGGCGATGCAAAACGCTCACTGAGATAGCTGGTTTTGTCAACTGCGCCGGCGCTGTACAGTGGTGCCAGAACTTCAGTCTTCACAAGCCGCCGGGTGAGGCATGCGGTCGAAACAGCGCCTGACCTCTAGAGTTCCTGAACCTGGCGGCATGCCCGTAAGCTTCTGCTAAAATGCTAAAATCGACCCAGAAAGCTGCTGCAACAGCAAGCTCAGGTCTGAGAGGTCACGAGGTCCTCCTCTACCTGGCACACGGCGCACCGTAGGGATTAGGGCTCAGGCCCCTACTGAAATTCCTAGGAGAACCAAGGGCAGGCTTACCGTGCCGTGGACGACGAAGCGATGAAGCACTACTGCGGGAAGGATGCCCACAGAGGATTCCATCCGCGCCAAGCCAAGGATCTTCCTCCAAGGAACTAACTGTCTCTACATCTGCGTATCACTGTGAGTGATATCTGGGGTTCAGTTTGGGTAGCACTGACAGCTGCCTAGACCCAGGGAGTGATCTTTCTTTCGTACACAGGACAACCACACAGACAGCAAGAGGAAGAAGCAGACGAAAGAGGTGGAGCGCTCCCCACTGCATCAGGTTAGGTCCTCTCCCACTCGTGGCGCTTGGCAGGACTGTGCACAACGTTCATGATCAGAACATGGCGCACGGAGCAGGGGGCCAGCAGTCGCTCGCGCCAAATCGCTTGCACGCTTGCTTTGCCGAGATTCTGTACAAAGTCGGGTGCGAGGAGAATGATTCTCTTGTCAGCATCCTCTCCGGTGTCCGTACTCTCAGCGCGCTGAACCAAAGGCGTCATACCCTCTTCGGTGATAGCTGCTTCCAACTGCGCCAGAGCAGATGACCACTGACAAACAAGCACACATTGTGCTGTTCCCTTCCCTTCGTCGCGACTGACGATACGCTTCAGCTCTGAGGCAACCGCAGCGATCTTCGAGCTAAATCTGCAGAGTCTCTTTCCCGTCATCGATGGCAGGGCATCGAGTACTACAGCCTCATCCTCTTCCAGATCAAGCTGGCAGTCCGGACAACGACCATTAATCCGACCTAAGCAGGCGGCATGGGCAGTGTGGCCACATGGGAAAAGCAGCAGCTTGCCACCATCCTCTTTGCAGCAGAGGCAAACCTTGTCTGATCGGAGCTCGACTGGAACAGCGGGACGCAGTTGCAGTCCAGACGCAGCGGCGAGGGCCCCTGCGACGCGTACTCGCTGGGCAGCCCGGCGCTCCGCAGCCACGGCTCGCCCGGAGGCCAAACGAAGCCTTGCGAGCGTCTCGCGTCCTTCGTCGGTGATCTGGTTGCAGAAGCCGCAGCCATGCCTTGTGGGCCTGTGGAGCGTGGCCACCTGGGGGTTTCCGAAAATAGGGGACCCAAATATAGTACCCTAAATAGTAGGATCCCTATTATAAGGACCCCAAAATAAGGTACCCCCAATTTTCTGAAACTCCCACCTCGCTGCAAGCCTCAGGATCCGAAGGATCCCCAGGCGCCGCGCTCCGAGTCCGAGTCCGAGGATTCCGAGGCACCTTCTATAGTATAGTTATAACTGTAGAGTGTACCAAAGTATGATATGCTATAATGTTCTGGGAATGGGTTATAGGGACTACTATGAGGGACCTTAAGGGACTATCATAGGGCTATAAGGGACCTTAAGGGACTATCATAGGGATCCATTCCCCCATTCCCTACTGAGCACCAGACGGTAGACCCTAAACTCTAAACCCTAAACCCCTAAACCCTAAACCCTAAACCATTCCCCATAAACCGGCACCTTCGCCGAGAACTCGCCTTCCACGGCCGCCTGCGCCAGGCGCCGGAGCCGAGCTTCCACGGGCGGCTCCTTTTGGGGTTTAGGGTTTAGGGTTTAGGGTTTAGGGTTTAGGGTTTAGGGTTTAGGGTTTAGGGTTTAGGGCGGCTCCTCCCCGGAGGCTTCCAGGAGAAGCTTCAGCTGCTCGGTGCCGCTGTGGGCACAGGCCAACAGCACTTCCCGCTCGTAGCCTTCCACAGAGGTGCCTTCTTTCAGCAAAAAGAGGCCCAATTTGGGTACGAAATAGGTATATTATGGGGAACCGCCCTACCCTAAAGAGCAACATTGCTATGGCTATATATAAGTATAGGCAGAGGCGGCAGAGGTGCCCAATGTCTTGAAGGCCTTCAGTCGCAGCTCGAAGTCATTCTGCTGGGCGTCGGCCAGCACCGCATCTGCACTTTTGGACTTCCAATGACTCACCACGTTCTCCAAGAGTAGCTGCGCAACTTCAGCGCCGTAGTCCTGCGCGTCCTTGCTCAAAGAGCCGGCTGTAGCCTCATCTGCATAGGTGCAGAGCTGAAGCAGCACGCGGGCCTCCGCTTTTCAAAACCATCCAAGCGGCTCGGAAAAAACAGGAAAGCGCACTACTCTAACAGGTGGGTTTAGGGTTTAGGGTTCAGGGTTTAGGGAGAGAATGCAGGGTTTACCCGGGGCCCATCTTCGGATGCGAAGGGAAAGATCCTGGCCTGCTCGTCAGTCACGACGACCTTCCTGATCTTGGGCTGCGCCCTGTACTTTGCAGCAAGTCGCCTCAACGGGGCTTTCGTGAAGAGACGACCTGTGAATCAAGATCTGTCTACCTTTCCACTCAATGAGCACATGGATACCTTTGCGCAATCACTCACTGCTCCGGTGATAAGGTTCTTGAGTGCAGTACATTGATGCCGTCATGTCGCTGTTCCAAACATCGGAAACTGTACACGAGGCGTTCCCCGACGGAGAAGTGTACCAGATGAGTCTCTTCGGAGACACCTGCACAGCAAGGCCGCAGATGGGGGGCATCTAACATCAAAGTAATTGCAATAGTAATATTAATAATAATAATGATAACAATAATAATAATATGGATAATAATACTCATAACAAGAATACTAATAATAATAATATCAATAATATTAATAATAATACAATAGCTCCTTCAGATCTCCGCCTGGGCCCCCGGTGTCGCGACGCTCGGGAGCCTGCGAGGCTCAGGCGCTTTTGTCAAAGGTTCGCCCATGCTTCGCTCGCGCAGAAGACAACTGAGGGTTTCCGAAAATAGGGGACCCTAATATAGTACCCTCTATAGTAGGATCCTTATTATAAGGACCCCCCAAAAAGGTACCCCTTATTTTCGGACACTCCCAACTCTAAGCTGGCTTTTTCGACCCCACGTCGCAGATCGTCGCTGTTCGGTTCGGCCAAAGCTTTCGAGGACCAGGTCTCAGCCTCTTCCGCGGTGATGCTCTGCGGGATGGCGACTTGGCAGTAACAGTAGTCCAGGGCATAAGACCACTGCCAGTAATTGGCATACAGCAGATAAGGGTTGAACTCTGTCACCGCAGCCCTTGGCGGTAGAAAGATCAGGTTCGCCATAGCGGTACCTGAGAAGCCCGCCAGCCGACAACTGCCATAGAGACTCCGCGCAAGCTCCAGCAAGGACACCGCACCAGCATCCGCATAAACAAGAAACTTCCGCTTTCCGAATGCTTCCTCCAGGAGCTGGGCACCCTCCACGGGCCTCGCATTCCGGGTCCCGCCGTGTCGGCCGAGAAAAATCCCGGCAGACGCGTTGCCGCTGAGGCTCAGCCCGGTGTTGCAGGCCGCGCACTGCGTCAGGGCGGAGCTGATGGAGTTCGTCGCATTGGCACTCAGGGGCGCCAGGGGCGCATCTCGACACGTCACAGCAGGCTGAGGCTCAAGGAGGGGAGAGTTTCGGATGGCCTGCTGGAAGCTTTGGCGAAGCTCTCGGCTCCAGGCAGCAACCCCACTAATCCCGACCACTCGGTGCGGCTCCAAAGGCACGCGTTGAAGCAGCTCCAGACCGAGAAACTTGCAGAGCAACTTCGTGTTTTCACTCATTGACCTTCGTCCGAGAGGTGGCAGCACCAGAGACACCCGATGTCCAGATCGCCTGGCACCGCCAACAACTGCGAAAACTCGGGGCAGCACGTTGTCGATTGCATGTCCAAAATACCCACTCTCCCGCAAGTTCATGTATACCACCACGACCTTCGAGGCCAAGTTTTGCACCTGCTGCCTCTTTGAGCAGTTCATGCGCAGAAAAGCCGCTTTTTCCAACAAAAAATCACCGAAGGGTATGTCCAGTGCATGCAGTTCTTCCGCATTGCAAGGCGATACGAACATCACATTATCATGTCCAGCGTACTCACCATGTGTTGGGCTTGCGCGGGTAATCTTGTCAGGGTACGGCAACTCCTGGCGCTTCGCAAGTGTGAGCATCGGTATCATCCATGCGCGTGTTCTAAAACGAATGATTTGGGTGGTGTTCTGAAGGAGCGCATAAGACATCAGTCGATCTGCCTGGTCTACAGCATTCTCCACAATCCCAAGATCCTTTTCTGACGGAACCCTCTCGGGCACCCGTCTACTCGGTCTTCTCGGTACTGGCCATTGCTGGGTGCTTGGCTTCTGCCACGGCTGTTCGCCTGACGAAGCGGATGGGAAGGGACGCGGAAGTTGCGAATCTGCGGCAGGTTCCACATTATATCCTGCAATCCTCCAACTGCTACGATCAGGAAGCTTGCTTGCTGGAAGAAAGATCGTCAAGTTGTACCAGAAAAGTAGGAAGTTGCCTGCTAGCAGCAACAGCCCCGAGGTGACCCGCTTCCAAGCTGGCCAGGGAGATTGCAGGCCGCAGCACCCGGAGAGCTTGTAGCAGACATGCCAGAGGTGGCTTTGGAACCAGGAGCACAGAGAATTCCGGGAATCCTCCCTGGGGTCATCTCTCTGCATGTAAACATCCTTCCTGCGGGCCGGCTTACTCCGATGCGATCTCTGCGATCGCATAGGCTCCCTTGCTCTTGCGATTCCATGAGAAACTCAGAACTCCCCCAAGAGCCCTCATGACATGAGCTGCTCGAGCCCAAGATACTCCGCATCTCATGCGCATCGGCAGCGTCACGCTCTGTCACAGTCGGGTGCCAGTGAAACCGGAGAACCCGGAGCCAGAAGCATCGCGCCTTTCGTCGAGGCTCGTCGGACGGATCCACCTCCTTTCCGAGAAATGCTCTGTGCTGCTCATACCGCGGCAGCTTACCCATGCGCATGCACGTAGTCCAACATCAGAGCTTGTGTGCGGTGCCTTTTTTCTGCGAGAGGGGGCAAACAATAGTGTCGTGTCAGCGCTCTACTTTTCTACGGCCCCTTTCAGTTTGAGGTCTCCATTCAAGCAGGTTGCCCCTCCTTGGCTGACAGATCCACAGCAAAGCTAAACCCTAAACCTTTAGGCCCTAAGTGTTTGCAGACCTAAACCCTAAACCCCTAAACCCCTAAAAGGAGGCGCTTCCCACTCACAAAACACACCAAGCTGCAGCTTTTTGATGAGCTTCTGGTCCTCAAGCCATCTTTCTCACCGGTCCTGAGCCCCAAATCCCTCAACCCAAAGCCCTAAAACCCCAAGACTCTAAACAATGACCCTAAGCCCAAAACCCTAAACCACCCTAAGCTCGAAATCCTAAACCCTAAACCCTAAACCCACAACCTAAAACCCAAAACCCCCGGAATCGCTTCCACAAAGCCCCAAGGACGGGGCTCGGGGACTTCACAGCAGAGCGCGCGCCGCGCGCGCCAGCTTCTCCTGGCCAGGCGGCTTAGGGTTTAGGGTTTAGGGTTTAGGGTTTAGGGGGGCTTAGGGTTTAGGGTTTAATGTCACTTAGGGCTTAGGGTTTAGGGGAGTTTGTTGCGGCCCTCGAGGTTTTGGGTACTTTTGGGTTTCAGGCTTTTGGGGTTGAATGCTTTTGGGGTTTTATAAGGATTGAGGGGTTTAGGGCCTTTGTTCAGGGTTTTGGCCAGGGTTTAGGGGTTGAGGAGAAGGATACAAGGCGTAGGGCTTAGGATTTTCGATTCAACTCTTCGGGCTCAAGGCTTGGGCTCGGAATATGTCGGGTGTCAGGTCCCTAAACCCTAAACCCTAAACCCCTTAACCCTAAACCCCTAAACCCTAACCCCTAAACCCCTAAACCCCGAAACCCTAAACCCGAAACTTCTAAACCCCTAAACCCCTAAACCCCTAAACCCCCTGCCTTCTGCTGGCGCAGCATCTGGCTCAAGGCCGGGCGCATGCGGGCGAAGGAGAGGTTGTTGTAGAAGAAACCTAGGGTCTAGGGTTTAGGGTTTATAGGGTTTCGGGTTTAGGGTTTAGGGCCTCGAAAAGCCGGGAAAAAGCCGGAAACGGCTGAAAAGAGGGCTCAGCACTGCAAGAATCTTGCCCCCTTAAGCCGAGTCTCTGATGAAGATGAAGGAGATTGCACACTGAGCCAGTCCGTAAGTCACCTCCACTGAGCCCCAAACACGTGGTCATCTTATGATCATCTGAACAGCTCTCGGCCGAGAGGGAAAGGGGCACCTAGAGCTTCCTTTGTTGAATTTTGTTCATATTTATCTCGAAGAGGCAGGTTATGATTGTTCAGCTTGGCCGGGGGCACTTTCGCCACCAGACGCGGTGGTTCTTATGTTCGGAGCTGCCATTTTGAACTTCTCTGTGTCGGAAGCTTCACCGCACGTCCAGATGCGTTCTTGGGTCAAGCGCGCATGATCACCGTGCGCGTCCTCTCTGCCAAGACAGAGGCGGGGGCATAATGAGCATCAGGTTGCGGCTCCATCAGCAGCAGCAGCAGCAGCAGCAAAGAAGTGCTGCAAAGAAGCACTGTATCAACTGTTCTTTGAACAAGGACTCAAGAGCAGGAACTCAAACGGAATGACTGTGAGACACGGTCACAGAAAACAACGCTCTGTCTCCAACGGATGCAAGATGCCCCCAGCTGACCTCGAACATCCAGATGGAATAGAATGACATCCAAATCGGCGCACCCGCAATGAAGAAAAATGCCTCCAAGCAGCTTCTCTGGCACGGGACAGACATCGGTCAAGTGCCAAATTTCTCAGGCTTAGCCAAAAACTGCCGCAAGCCTTAATGAGTTGTCCGAAGATGAAGAGGATCAGCAGAGGACGGAAAGCCTGACGGGATTGTCATCGCCCCTGCTTAAGACGAGGCGAAGCCGATTGAGCAGAAGCTACGACTGCCTGGCCTGGAACAGGCAACGCATGACGCCGATAAAGATGGATTGGTAGTGCAGCACCACGAAGGAGATGCCAATCTGCAGCGTTTTTAGAAGATCAAGAGCACCGATGTATACATAGGCTGTCAACCTGCCTCAAAAACCATGGAGTCTTTCTTGCACAAGTCCGTAAGCCCTGGCGCCAGGGCAACTATGATCAGAATCGGCATGCGACACTACCGTGACCCAATCCCGTGCAGCTTTCGCACCTGTCGTTGGTGTGGCGGCCGCAGTCTCCTCTAGGACCTGGAAGCTTAGTCGGGATGTTTGGGGCTTTAAATTCTGGGAGAGTGATGCGACACGGAGGCCCGGCAAGACTTTCAGGCCTCCTTGCTTGCCTGTGGTGGCGCTGAAGCCATGACAGGCGGCATGGGCCGCGCGGGCATTGCGGGCTTCCTGAGAGGACACCCTAAACCCTACTAAACCCTACTAAACCCTACTAAACCCTACTAAACCCTACCAAAGCCCCATCCATCTGCTTTACGACCACTCACCCTGCATCTGCAGAAGCTCGGCTTCAGCCACCCCAACCTCAAGAAAGGCTTCACCAAGATGATCGCCTGTTGCTCAAGGAGCTCTTTCCGCATCTTCGCTTCTGATTGAGGTTTAGGTGTTAAGTTTGTATGGTTTAGTGTTTAGGACCGCTTAAGGCTTGTAAGGGATCTTCGGGCTTAGGGTGTGCGGCGGGGTGTCTAGGGTTGTAAAGGTTTTGCCTGCCAGGGTGTTTTCGTTCTCATGGTTCCTCTTGTTCTCCTTGTCCACCAAAAGTAACTCCCAGTCTTCTGGAAGGCCTACTAACTACTGCTAGCCCAGGATCAGCAGCGGAGCCGCCAGCTGCTGCATGCTCGACGCACCAAGGACACTGAAAGGCCTCCCAACCATGTCGTCAGTAATGCTTCGATCTCGCGTATGCAGCAGATTTGTGATTTGAACCCCTTCATTTGATTCCGAAAACAAGATGCTGGCTTGCCTTAGCAAAGGCTTCGTCATCCAAGCTTGAGGCATCGTTGCCTTCGATGGATACGGACTTGCTTACACTTGCCACTATGCTCGCAGAGCGCTGTGGACTTCAGTGATTCAAGGCTCCTCCATGGCCATTGGAGTGCGAGCAGCCTGCAACCGGCTCAAAGACGGCGTAGAGCTTCGAGAGAGGAAATGTTGCGTGCCTGTCTGACGACGTTGCCTGCAGCACGTCGCCTGAGTGACTGGAGTCTTCGCATGAAAAGCATCAGCGAGTGCTGCACGTCGATGCTCAACCATTGCACAGACATCCCTTTGAGCTCCTTTTTGTATCACATTGGCATGAAGAGACGAGGCCGAAGATACGTGACAGCGTCAACCCGCAGGAAACCAAGTCTGAGAGGGACGAAGGTCGCAGGGCAGCTGGCTGCCACAGCAGACATTAGGGGCGCTTGATTTCAACACCTGGGGAAGGAGGTGGACAAAACATGACAGGAGACCTGAATTCTGAGTTGAAATACCATCCACATGCAGGACGGCTCAAGGCGTGCATGGGGCGAAGCTGCCGCAGCAAAGCAGACTCAGGAGCAGACACGCCCTGGCCCAACGAACGCGAGAGGCCACCAAACCTGAGGCGCCCCAACATCTACGAAGGCGCTCTTGCACAGCAGCCCAGAAATTAGACACGTAGTGATGGCATAGTGACATAGTGCAGCTGCGGAACATTCTGGCAGCAGGCTATGACCAGCTGTACCAGAGCCACCGCTTGGGCTGCAGAGCCCTTGAACCAAAACGACTGCCATTCAATGCAAGCCTTCACACGGGCAGGCGCCACAACAGCAAGGACAGAGACGACGACGACGACGACGACGACGACGACCTTAGATGAACATGATGCTACCCTCAATCAACCAGCATCATCTTCTTGACCTTCACGTACATCTACCGTCGGCATTGTGCACTCCAGGCCCACCAGTGTTCTTCACTTACTAGCAGTCCTCCGCCGCTGCCGCGTGGCTCTGCAGGAAGCGGTTGGCCTGGCAGGCCACGGAGACTTCGAGGGTTAGAGGAGGCTGGCAGAGATGCATCGCGCAGAGTGTGGAGGTCTTGCCTCAAGGCGGTCGCACCAAGGGATTTGAATCCCCAGCAAGGAGGCCATCCTTGAGTGAGTGTGAGAGAGCCGCGAGGAGCTGGAATCACCGCTGTTCTGAGGTGTCGACGGCGCCACGTCTTCAGACACCCCCTCATCGCAAGTGACCGACCTTACAAGCGCACGACACGACAGCCTCCTGTATGTCGGTCCACACTGCTACCGAGATGCGTCAGGGGAGCGATACCCCAGCGAGCATGGGCTTCGATGGCATGGACGGCATAAAGCGGCGCCACCTCATAGTCAGCTTGCCCTCGAGGGCTTAGACTTAGGGTGCAGGCGGAAGGAGTCAGACATCAGCAGCAAGACTCATGGTCAACCACGCTTGACATGACGCTGGCTTCGCCTCCCACAGTTCGTAGATATCATGGGTATACTCCGTAGCATATAGTATATTCCCATAAAATGCAGTGTCTATTGCATAAGATTACCGTGGAAAATCGTCCGAGAGCTCCGTCATGCTTGCTGAAGCAGGCCTTGCCCAGGTACTGGCTCAAACCACCACTGTGGGAGCTGCGGCTGGAGACCAGCTGCCCCAAAGGCCTGTGGGCATCGGGATCTCCCCATACAACCCCTAAACCCCTAAACCCCTAAACCCCAAACCCTACATCCCCAAACCCTGCATCCCTAAAGCCTAAACCCTGAAGCTTCATCTTATGGCTCCAAGGCTCTACTTGTACGACGAATTTAGGTTTCCAAAATTGCTGGGAGGGCCCAGGGCCCGAAGAGGCTTGAGGAGCTCGCCGTTGTCTCGTTCACGTCCGGCTGTTTTTTGTGGGTGTTTAGGGTTTAGGGTTTAGGGTTTAGGGTTAAGGGTTTTTAGTGGGCTGAAAGAAGCGCTGCTTGGGTGTTCTAGGGGTTCTTCCCCTGGGCCTCGCCACAAGGTGACAGTCGTCAATCACCAGGCGTTTGAAGCGAAACATCTCCAGCAATGCGGGACCTGACACAGACACACTACTGGAGCACCACAACAGCACACCCACAGAAGGAACACGAAACTTGAATGCTGCTACTTAGGATGCTACTTATAAGACACTAGTAAACAGTGCTGTAGACGGGTACTGAAATCAAAGAGAATGCTGTCTCGGTCATTGCGATGTCTTGCTGCAGAGTCGCTGCCGGTGACTTCGGAAGCAGATGATGCGAGAAGCGGGAACTGAACCTTCTCCATGACTTCCGGCGCAGCCTGCACTGAAACCGCTACGCATCAGAGTGCTCCGTGTCTTGCGTCAGGCTGAGTGCTGCAAGCTCTCATTTAGCGGTTCAGTTGACGGCAGCAGCAAGCTCAAGACCGGCGAAGCAATATCTTGAGTGGACACATCCTAAATTGTCCTGAAGTCGATGCGTCACTGGACTTTCCGCAGGGTGGGGGGAGGGAGGACCCCTCAATCAGAAGAGCATGAAAGGCCTTGATGCTCAGAATTCCATCATACTATAATTACTATAATCATAAAAAGGAACCCCCCAAATAGTATTGGTAAGTATTTGGTACGCGAGCAGCGTGATAGCCAGAACCCACCCAGGCCCAGCCTCCTCTGTGTTCGCCAGGGGCTCCTGAGGCGAGAGGAATCATAATAATTTTAGTTCTTATTATTATTACTACTAGTATTATGATTATTCTTATTGCTATTACTATGGTTATTGTTATTGTTTTTATTACTATTATTATTATCTCGATTCTTGCCGGATCTCAGACAAAGCGTAGGCGGGTTGCCAGCCGCTAGACGATGCAGCTCGATCTTGCATCTTCTCGTGTGACATGTCCGAATTAGGGTTTAGGATTTAGGGTTTAGGGTTTAGGGAATCATGTTCTGCGTGGCATGAGAGCTGGCACTATTCCTTGGTGGTCTGTCGCAAGTCGCGCAGCGCAATCAGAAACCGGAATTGCGGCGGTCGGTCCTCGTTTGCTTTCGACAGGCCCGTGGACACAGCCTGCTGTCGCGGCGTCTCAATTTTTAAGGAACAGAGGAGAGATCTAGGGTCATGGCTAATGGCTGAAAAGAATGGATCGGGATCAGATCCCTGGAGGCTCCGAAGTTGCATGGACACCCGAGATGGCTCCTGTTGATAGTTAATCGAGATAATAATAAAACAATAATAACCATAATAATAACAAAAATAATAGCAAGAATTATAATCATAATAATAATTGGCCCTTCGACCATGCAGAGTTTTCATGCCCCCGTACCTGGTGCACGAGGCGGAAGGTGTGGCGCTCCAACTCCACCTTGCGGTCTGTCTAGCTCTTTTGGAGAATCTGTCTTGTCAGCCGTTTCTGCCCCTGTACAGTTGTCAGTCGTCTGTTTGTCTTTCTGTCTATTGGGGGCCGCGCCAGCTTATCCATCGACCGCTGCGCCTACCTACTGTTTGTGTCGACGCCTTGGGTAGTCGTGCTACACTCTGCTTGACATCGCATGCCATTGCACTACATCGCAGTGCATCGCAAAAGAGCACAGTACGGTGCAGCACAAAGCAAGACACTATGCTGCAGCATATTGAATTACCTGGCACGCTTGATAATATTGCATTAGCGGAGACTAGACCAAATTTCGACACACATATTGGATGCAGTACCAGATACAAAGACACATGCCACAGAGATTGCATTGGGCTATACAGTTATGCAGAGTACATACGCATGCACGAATGCATGGCTGCAATGCTTTGGAACTGCCAAATACAATCCCATGGCATTTTGAAGTAAGTAAGGCAACTGTAGCTGTCAAAACCTTCAATTAAGGCGCTGTTGCACCTTGCTTCCTAAGGCAATGTTGCATTCAAACATCCCACCTGGCGTCGGGCCATGTAATCTTCTCTCGACCGCAGTTCAGAGTAGTACTTTGATACCTGGGATCAGGGTCGTGGTTTAGGAGTGCATCAGTAGTTGGATGCGGGGCTGACGGTTCAAGGGTGTGGGGTCGTAACATCAACCCATGGCGAATGCGGAGCTCCCTTGATCTATGCCTCAACCTAGGCATAGCTACACCTGGAAAGGTATATCTGAAAGGAGAGCGAGAAGACCATCGGCAAAACGCTGCAGACAATACCCTAAACCGTCCTAAACCTCAAGCCTAAGTCTTCAATCCTAAACCCCAAACCTTAAACCCCAAACCCTCCACCTGAAGCCCTATGGTGCAACAGTAACAGGACGGAGGAACCTTCAAGGGGGTCTCGAGAAGCCGCTTTCGCGGCGAGGCCTTCCGAACTCCTGGATTTCTCGGAGGTCTTGTCTCTGTGGATTTGGAGGACGGGCTACTTTTAACTCAGTGTCTGGGGTCGAACATGTAAGTACCCTAAACCCTAAACCCTAAACCCTAAACCCTAAACTCATCATGTAAGTTTAGACCGTTCAAGGCTCAACTTTACACCCGAAGACCCATGGGCTACGCCCTTCAACTCCCGTGCTCACGGACAAACGCACCTAGAGGCCGACCCCGAAGCCCAAAACTCTCCAATCCGCCCGCAAGTCAGGCAGAGTCTCACGCAAAATCCTTGGAAGCCTCCGGTTTAGGGTTTTTTTTTTTGTTGAGCACCTTTTTCCGCCTGGCAGTTAAGGTCGGCCGAATCCGCATTGCGGAAGGTACGGCCGGTTTAGGGTTTAGGGTTCAGGGTTTAGGGTTTAGGGTTCAGGGTTTAGGGTTCAGATAACCCAAGAAGCTTGGGAACTCTGGCTTCATCGGTCCTGGCCGCAGCGCTCTCAAGTTGCAGGGGCGGACGTTGATGAGTTGGCCGCCTCAGTCATAGGGCGCTCAGGGTTAAGCCACATAAACCCGAAGCCCTACGCCCTAAACCCTACACCCTAACTTTGAGGCTTGAACCTTAAGCTACTGAGCCCTAAATTCCAAAGTCTACACAATCACACCCGAAACCCCAAACTCTACACAACCCCCTAAACCCCCTAAGCTCTTTACCTTGAGCCTCGCTGCTTTCAGGAGTGGACCTCTTTCTCTTGGCTGTGGACTTCGGCACTTTGGCTGACTTCGATGCCTCCAGCAAGCAGGACCAGCGCCCCGTGTCCTCCAGTATGGTTCGTGTTGTTGCTAGCTGTAGGTGCCCACACCAGAGGCGGCAGCGGCAGCAGCGGCAGCAGCAGCAGCAATTTGGCAATAGCTGCTGTTACTGTTGTCGTGGCTTGTTGTGTTGCTTGTGCCGTTTGTGCTTCTGGTGGCTAGCTAAATCCAGAGTCCGCCTCTCCTCTGGCTAAACTCCGCACCCTAAGCCCTAAATCCTACGCCTAATTGCGCCAAACCCTAGTGCGTCCTCCTGCCAACCGATCAACTGG
The DNA here is from genome assembly GCA_905221635.1 of Symbiodinium sp. CCMP2456. Classification (NCBI taxonomy): domain Eukaryota; class Dinophyceae; order Suessiales; family Symbiodiniaceae; genus Symbiodinium; species Symbiodinium sp. CCMP2456. Next base: position 87,323 of record CAJNDV010000203.1, read on the forward strand.
CCGCGGCGGCCGTTGAGGTGGGCCTTGGCGATGAGTCCGTGGATGGTAACCAAGTCACCCTGCTCAAAGCTGCCCTCAACGTCTTGGCACAGCTCCTCCGGCTCTGCATCGCCCTGGCCCTGGACGGTATCTATCCGCTTCTGCAGCGACGACGCATCCCAGACTTGTAGCCCTGGCTTTGAGAGGCTGTCGAAGTGGCGCTGATAGGCTTCTGAGCTGAAGAGCTGCACGGACACCAAGATCAAGTCAGCCTCCACTACCTGCGCAAGGCTCGATCGTGCACAAGCTACAAGGCTATAAGGTAAACGGTAAACATGAGTGCAGCTGCTGTGAAGGAGGGCCTCGGCGACGGTGAGACTTCGCATCTTGCGCTGGTTGCCAATGATGACCACGCGCCGACGCGACATGGGAGCGGCCTCCAACGCTTGCTGCCAATATGGGAGACTTTGCTGCTGTACGAGGATGAGCGTGGCCGTGGCTTCAAGACGACATCTGCGCTTGCTCAGCATCGGGCTTGGCTTGGCAGTTTCAGCATCCTCCATCAGGGCCAGCACACAGGTCGCCACAGCCCTGTCGAAGTAGGGCTCTTCGTTCGGGGCCCTGGTGAGGATAAGGCCACCAGAGGACTCAAACTCGCGAGTGAGCTGCAGCTCCAGCGCTAGATCCGTCTCAGGGAAAGCATCAGGGAATGGTCAAAAACAAAAACAAGAGACTAGACCACGAAGTCAAGCTGTGCCGAGAACAGACACATAAACAGCCCAAAACGGCACGCGCTGCAAAGCTCAAGTCAGACCGCTCAGGCGTGGACTTGAAAGCCACGAAAGAACTCTTCAAATCTACCTATTCCTCCTATTATTGGAGTTTTATTGGCGCACCTCGCAGAGGCCTTGACGGATGGTCTGCTGGGACTTGAAAACGGACTGTCGCTCCTGCTGCCGCATCCAGCCTAGCAAGGCCAGTTGAGACGAGGAGAGGAGGAACCGCCCAGGCTGCGTGAAGTCCTCGTAGGGCACCCTGAGGCTCAAGTTCGGAGTGGGAGAGCTCTGGCAGGGCTGGCTCTGAGGCTTTGTCAGACGCCAGCTGCTGCTTACCTGCTTGGGTTCCCACACCTGGGGCCAAAGCAGCCGCTTGAAGGCATTCTCAAGGACGGCATCGCAGGAAATCTCCACTGTCTGCCGGGTGTGCTGGAAGGAGAGTCGGACCTCAAGACCATCCCAGGACTGGTGAAAGATTTTGAGCCGAGGCTTCGGCTTCGCTTCTGTCGCTTGCGGTTTGCCCACATGCGATTGGGAGGAACACTGATGCGACTTGCTGCTGCTTCTGGAGAGCCACTCGGAACAGACGTTGCAGAAACAGTGTTCCTGGCCACCAGAGGGTGCCAGGGGCTGATCTTCTGTGAGCCCTTCTCTTGCCATGCGCCCTGCAAATGTGCTGGTGAGGCCTGCGCAGGTGTCCCGAAAGAGTCGCGTGCATAAGAGGGCATCCTTGCAACCAGTGGGCACAGCCAGGGCCGGGCAGGGATGCCAGCTTCCGAGGAGACCAGGCCTGGCGGCCTCCACGAGCTCCGCCAAACTACCGCTCCGCCGGCTCGGCAGCAAAGTCGCGGCCTGGAACTCGTTGCCGGTGCTCTCGGCCGGCAAAAATCCCACCAGAGCCGCGTTCAGGGCCACGCTGGCCATCGCCGACCCTGCGGCGGGGTCTTCAAAAAGGCCCGCCGTCGGCTGCCCGCCGAGCTGTCGCATGAGCACTCGTCGACCGGGCTCCAAGTCACAGCGCTTCTGGAGCTGCAGATGAGCCTTCTGGAAGAGCGAAGCCTCCAAGGACACCTGGAGTAGTTGTGCCGTATTATAAGGACCCAAAAAAGGGACCATAATTTTGACAATCACCCACCTCCAGGCTCCTCCACGGCAGAAGAAAGGAGGGCCCCGGAACGCCGCTGGGAGCCTTGGCTGCCTGCGCACTGCGGCGCTCGGCGCGCTTCGCCTCGAGGAGGACCTTCCGCTGCACTTTGTCCCAGGCGTCCGTCGCTTCCGCCCCGAGCACGGCGTCGACTTGCAGGCACGTGGGAGGCAGGAGAACCGTGCCGCCTTCCAACGGTGCCTTCTGGTTCTTGCGATATGGCCTTGTGGTCACCACAGGAGGTGCAGCCGACAGCCCAAACTCAGTCTCCGGGCTCTCCCGGTTCTCTAAGAGCAGCTTGAACTGCTTGAGCTGTTCTTGCAGCAGCTGTTTTGCGTTGCGGATGGGCCTTGCAACAGACTCAACGTCCGCACCACCGGACACTTCCCCCACTTTGCCAGTGTCAACCCCTCTATCCAGACGTCGCTTCCAGAGCCACTGAAGCAGAGCCTGACCTCTGAGCCGCGACGGGCTCGGGCTCTCAGAGAGCTTTTGCCGCTTGCCGCGGCCGGGACGCGGCGAGCCCATCCTGCCGTCCTCGTCCTCAAGTCTCAAAGGCCGTGACCGGGAGGATCTTGTGAGCAAAGCTTCTGCGTCCAAGTCTAAGGGGGTCTGCTGCGATTGCAGGGGCTGCATCGCTCCTGCGGACATGCCGCTTCGCATGGTCCGGCTGCCTTGCGAAGGCTCTGCCGGGTGCGAGCCGGTCTCAGCCATCTCAGCGATGCCTCTCGAACTAGCAGCCGTTGCAGAGCCGCCGGCGAGGTGCTGCTTCGCTTCAGGCGCAGGCACACCTCAAGGAGACATGCCATCAGCAGAAAGCCATCAACTGTACCCCTGCTGCTGTGACATGACGGCAAGTCTGACAAGCCTTCTGGAACTTTTGCTGCCACCGGAGGAGCGATTGCAGCCGGAGGTGATCTCGGTTTCACACGAGAGCTCCGTTCGGTTCGCTTTGAATTGTGATGTCACGAAGGCTAAGTTCACGGCCGAGGGTGCAGGTGGGAGGCATCTGCTGCCTCGTTGCCATATCAGGTCCGCTCGAGTGCCGTCTTGTGATACAACGTATGTAAGAAGTATAAAATCCGATGTGTATTTGTGTGATATAGATATGTACAATGTGAAGTGCACAATGCGCCGCACACGGATATTAGATAAATGCTATACAGTCAATAGCGTCTTAAGGGTTAAGAGTGTACAGTACACACACGTAGACCATAAAGAACGATGCAAAAAGTAAGGTACAAATCTACAGTATTTTGTTGTATCGTGATACCATATGATATGTGTGTGTGTATATATATATATATATACTGTGCAGTACCAGATGAATCCATATGATGTAACCTCATAGCATGTACTGCTCTGCTATGAGGCATACTGTAAAAGTGTCGTATGATATAATCTGGCTTAACATAATACAAGACCTGTCATATACCATAACATACCAAAGCAAAACCTGTCAATACACTGCCATATAATACCATATATTATATTCTGAGATTATATGGTAAGATATAGAGCATGCTAATATCATATGAAACCATGTCATATGACATGGTATAGTAAATTATAACATGTTACAATACAACACAATGCAACACCGTATGACCGTATGGATTCTATCTATCAATATTACACAACAGACTACAAGACAATATCGCTTCACATATCATCATGATATTCGACGGGGAATAATGAGTATGTATACTACATTATCGTGTACTTCCATTATGTTGTGGTGAGTTCTGTCTTTAGTCTGCTACTTTAATTTCTACTATAGTGTGCTATGTTGTATTATGATTTTCTGTTAATGTGATGCATTACATTCTGCTATCTTACATTAGACTGTATCATATTACCAACCCGGTGCACTGTACATGGATCCAAGCACACATAATACATAGGCATGCATTTATGCGTACCTGAATACATGCACACGGGCACACATGCATACGGAAACGTGCATACATGCGTACATGCCTACATATATATATATATA
>CAJNDV010000204.1:6339-17994 GCA_905221635.1 Symbiodinium sp. CCMP2456
AAACCCGAAACCCCCTAAACCCTAACAGCGTCGGAACAAGTCGAAACAGGCATGGTAAACTCTATTCCAAAATTATGCAGGCCGCCATATCGAAACCCTCAAACCCCAACCCGAGCTTGAACCACTGAACCCTAAACCGTAAACCTTAAACCCTGAACCTCTGAACCCTGAACCCCCTAAACCTTGAACACCGGAGCATGTAGTTGCTGTTTTGGAAGCCCTCAGCCGTCTTGTTCGGTGACCCGGCTTGGGTTTAGGGTTTAGGGTCTAGGGTTAAGGGAATACCCCGAAGCAAAGAAAAGAAGTCATTTTGAAACGTTGCAGACTCGGCACATACATTCAGATTCAGGTTAAACTTTCCAACTCTAAAAAGTTAGTTGTTTTCACCCGCGTTGATGCCTGCGGGGATGGAGAGATTCACAACGGACTTGCTTGCGCCGTCCGAGGCCACGCAGCCCCGGCACTTGGTAGTTTGGCAGTGAGTCGTTTCTCATGTCGCTGACTGTTGAGGTAAGCCTCATAAGTGGCAAGACAGTGTCGCTACAGGCAGATGCAGAGGAATCTGTGAAATCGCTGAGGGTGCGTGCGCAGAAGGCCCTGGGAGTAGGGAAGGGGCGACTCCTCGACTCCACCGGAAGAGTGCTTGATGCAGGAGCCCCGCTTAAGCAGGCCAGGCTACAGACTGCGGAGCCGAAAGTGCGGCCGGAGCCACTGATGTTGCAGGTTGGAAGGGTTGCTATATCTGCCGGACGGATGGCCTGTGCTGCGATACTGGGGGATGGCTCCGTCGTGACCTGGGGCGGCTGGGGTGGTCGCAGTAGTGCTGTGCGAAATCAGCTGAAGAATGTGCAACAGATTAAAGCTGCTTGGTACGCCTTTGCTGCGATCCTGGGGGATGGCTCCGTGGTGACCTGGGGCATACCTGTCGCCGGGGGTGGCAGCGGTGCTGTGCAAGATCAGCTGAGGAATGTGCAGCAGATTCAAGGAACTGATAAGGCCTTTGCTGCGATCCTGAGGGATGGCTCCGTGGTGACCTGGGGCCTACCTGTCTCCGGGGGTGACAGCGGTGCTGTGCAAGATCAGCTGAGGAATGTGCAGCAGATTCAAGCAACTGATAGGGCCTTTGCTGCGATCCTTGGTGGTGGCTCTGTCGTGACCTGGGGCAAGGCTGACCACGGTGGTGACAGCAGTGGCGTGCAATATCTGCTGCAGAATGTGCTGCAGATTCAAGCAACCAAGCAGGCCTTTGCAGCGATCCTGGGGGACGGTTCCGTCGTGACCTGGGGCCCGCCTAGCTCCGGTGGTAACAGCAGTGCCGTGCGAGAACAGCTGAAGAATGTGCAGCAGATCCAAGCAACCAGGCATGCCTTTGCTGCGATCCTGGAAGATGGCTCTGTCGTGACCTGGGGCGATGCTAGCTTTGGTGGTGACAGCACTACTGTGCGAGATCAGCTGAGGGATGTGCTGCAGATTCAAGCAACTGGATCGGCCTTTGCTGCAATCTTGGGGGATGGTTGCGTCGTGACCTGGGGCGATGATGCCGCCGGTGGTGACTTCAGATTGAAGGATGTGCAACAGATTCAAGCAACTGCCACGGCCTTTGCTGCAATCCTGCGGGATGGCTCAGTTGTGACTTGGGGAAATGCTGTGCACGGTGGTGACAGCCGTGGCGTGCGAGATCAGCTGAGGAATGTGCTGCACATTCAGGCAACCAGGCAGGCCTTCGCTGCGATCCGTGGCGACGGCTCCGTCGTGACCTGGGGCAAAGCTGATGCTGGTGGTGACAGCAGTGCTGTGCGAGACCAGCTAAAGAATGTACTGCAGATTCAAGCAACTGCCGGGGCATTCGCTGCAATCCTGGCAGAAGGCTCCGTCGTGACTTGGGGCAGCGCTCGCGAAGGTGGTGACAGTAGTATCGAGCGGGATCAGCTGCACAACAGCTGTGAGTAGAACGTGAAGCAGCTCGCTAAATGTTGGTGCACTTCTGATGTGGGTAGTTGTCAAAATGATGGTCCTTTTTGGGTCCTTATTATAATACGGCACCTATTATTTAGGGTACCCCAAAAGGGACCATAATTTTGACAACTACCCATGTGTCTGCTAGACCCTAAACCCTAAACCCTAAACCCCAAACCCTAATCGTGCCGATTGGTACAGCAGAAGTGCCTAAATTTTGGAGGTCTCGAGGACGAAGCCTTGAGCAACTGCCGGCAGAGTCCCGGAACCTCAACAGAGCCTTTGAGCCCGCTGAGGCCTTTGTTTAGGGTTTAGGGTTTAGCGTGTAGGGTTTAGGACGATAAACCGTGTGGGGTTCCGTAAGTTACGGTTGCTTGCATTGTGGGATCCTGATTATGAAAGCGATGCCTCTGTCGGTAACCTAACGGAACTGATCACGTGTGCGAAGCCTTGCAGCACCCCATTAAAGTCTGCAAAGAGAATGCATCAACTCGAAGCAACCTCTCTGCAATCTCGTTACGCAAGATAAAAACAGCATTTACAAGCTTATGCACTGAAAGGTTTACGCTCCCAGTATGATCATAGTATAATCTTCCCCAGCTTCACATAAAAGCATGGTATTATTGTTCTTCTCATCCTTATAGCTATTATTCTGGTTATTATTGCCATGATTATTACTACTAACCTAAACCCTAAGCCCTAAACCCTAAACCCGAAACCCTAAGCCCTAAACCCTAAACCTTAAAACCCTAAACCCTAAACCCTAAATTCAAATGCGAGTAGATGAAGCAACCGAGGCAACGACGAGATGCTCCAAGCAGCCATGGAGTTGTCGATGCAAGCAAGGCCTTTCTTCTCGTGGGCTTTTAGGGTTCAGAGTTTAGGGCTTTAGGTTTTTAGGGTTTTAGGGTTTAGGTTTTTAGGGTTCAGGGTTTAGGGTTTTAGGGTTTAGGGTTTAGGGTTTTAGGGTCTGGGGTTTAGAGTTTAGGGTTTAGGGTTGGCCTTGCGGAAAAGGGCTTCAGGTTTAGGGTTTAGGATTTTAGGCTACGGGTTCGATTGGGTTGTTGTTATTTGGGTGTCCCTAAACCCTAAACCCTAAAACCCTAAACCCTCAACCCTGTTGTTTCGGACATCAAGCCCTTCACCTGGGCCAAAGGTCTGGGCAGTCGGGGCTTGGGGGGTTTTAGGATTTCGGAGTGGGGATTTTCGGATTTTGGGGCTTCGCAAGTTTAGGAGGTTCAGCTTCAGGTAGCTTTAAGCTTTGGGGCTGAGTAGGTAACCTTTAACCTTTTGGGCCCTATATAGTCCTACTATAACTTAAAAGGTTAACCTTTTGTGGGCTTCGGTACTCAGCCCCTAAGTATATAAGGGTTTTCGGCTTCGGAAGTGCCTTCGAAAAAAGGACCCTGAGACCCTCAAGCCCTAAGATTTGAATTCTTCAAAACCTAGGCCCTAAAGCTTTAGGCTGAATAAATTTGTAGCCATCTCTTTTCCAGAGCCCGAGACCGAACCCGAAGATGGGCACCAAAAGTTCGAACCGCCCAGCCCCGATCTCCCCCAAATCCTGCATCTCGCAGCTTCCGAGTATCCCAAACGCCTGCGGTAACTGGGTTTAGGGTTTAGGGTTTAGGGTTTAGGGCTCAGAATGCCACAAACCGCCACAAAGAATAAGCCTTATGCCGTATAAGCCCCTTAGCCCTAATTCCGAAACCGGCATAAGCCAGGTCCCCTGTGTTGCTAGGGTCTCCTTATGCGGACGTTTGTGATTGTTCCCGGCTTCATCAAGGGAATGAAGTAATACCAGTAGCCGTATACTTAATTGCAATTGGGTTCCTTTAAGAGGGTTTGGGGCTGAGGGTCTCGAATTGGGTTCCTTCAAGGGTTCTACAATTGTAAGGGTTTCTACTTGGAGGTCGGAGATTTATTAACTAGCTAGTTCACAGACTTATAAGCACCATAGCCCCAATGAGGATCCCTTTTTAGGATACTTATAACTCTACTTACTATCTACTCACTAAGTTCCCCCGACCCTCCAAGTAGACCCTAACCCTAAATCCTCAACCCTAAACCCTAAACTCTAAGCCCTAAGAACTAAGTCCCCCGACCCTCCAAGTATGCGGGCTTTAGAAGGGCTGTCAGAGTGAGGCCCACATAGTTCGACTCGGGTCTTGGGGATGCTGTGGGGCAACCCCTGAACCCTACCTCCCCAAACCCTACCTAAACCCTAAAGCGTATAACGGATTAGGGTTTAGGGTTTAGGGGTTTAGGGTTTAGGGGTTTAGGGTTCAGGATTCAGGGTTTTATATTATTATAGTGGCATCATCACACATAGTGGCAACCCTGAGGGCAAGATTCAGGGTTTATACTCTGAGAGCCCAATACTCCTTAATTAAGGAAAATATGCCTTTCAGCATTATATTAAGCCCCCCTTACATTTTCAGGTAAGTTCCGTAATTAAGCGGTGTGGGGCTCTCTGCATACTTATTGAGACCCTTGCGTTCACCCTCAGCCCTAAACCCCAAAACCGTAAACCCTAAACCCCATAGAGCAAAAAACCCTAAGCCGTCAGCCGTAAACCCCAAGCCCTAAACTCTGAACCCCCAAAAGCCCAAACCCTAGACCCTAAACCCAAAGCCCTAAACCCTGAACCCCAAACGCCCAAACCCTAAGCCCTAAACCCCAAAGCCCTAAACGCTGAACCCCAAAAGCCCAAACCCTAGACCCTAAACCCAAAGCCCTAAACCCTGCACCCCAAAAGCCTAAACCCAAAGCCCTAAACCCAAAGCCCTAAACCCTGAACCCCAAACGCCTAAACCCTAAGCCCTAAACCCAAAGCCCTAAACCCTGAACCCCAAACGCCTAAACCCAAAGCCCTAAACCCCAAAACCCTCTGAAGAGTTCGGGGTTCGTGCATAGAGCTGAGCCCCGAGTCTGGCTGGTCGCAGTTGGGTTTAGGGTTTAAGGGTCTAGGGTTTAGGGTTTAGGGGTTTAGGGTTTAGGGCTTAGGGGGTTTAGGGTTTAAGGGTCTAGGGTTTATAGGAGTTTAGGGTCGAGGGGGTTTAGGGTTTAAGGGGTTTAGGGTTTAGGGTTTAGGGGTTTAGGGTTTAGGGTGACCAGCCAGATCTAAAGCTTATCGAATCTAGGGTTCCCCTAAACCCTGAACTCGAGTATAGGGGCCTTAATAGTTAGACTAGGGCTTGGGGGTATAGTATACTACTATTTATAGTTATAAGGAGCCCCCAAAACCCTATTCTAATTATTAAGGCCCCTACATTGCACCCTGTAAACCCCTAAGCACTGAACTCTACACTGTTGCTGGGCCTCCTGCTGCGTGGGCTGTTGGGGGCTGGGCCGGGGATTCTGGCTTTTTGGGCTTTGGGCTCGGAGGGTTTAGGGTTTTGGGTTTATGGCTCGGGGATCCTCGGTACTGGGCGGGCTGTTGCCTTCAGGAGAGAACCGCCCAAAACATGTAAAGTGGCGTGCCTGTTGCTCCGGAAAAAGCAGGTGTTGGGAGGCACTGTTAGGGTGTATGCTGTGAGTTCTGGCTGGTTTTTGCCTGTGGCAAAGCTGGATGAAGCTTTCCAACCCTTGTTCGGCTTTGGTGCGTTCCCTTCCATTAGGTGGACAGCGCTGACACAAATTCCCTAGACCGCTATTCTTCTCAGCATTCTTTGCAGTCTCAGGTCTTGTGCAAATATACCCTAAACCCTAAACCGATATACGGATTCTCCCACAAAACTCCATCTGTCAGGCCAGCAGCTGCCCCACCTGCCCCAGCTCAAGCTGGCGCCATGGAGGTGTGCGCAAGTTTCCTTATTGTTGCTTCCAAGGTAAGATGAGTGTCATGGTGATCTGTAGTGCGATTCTCATTGGCATGTACCATCGCCAAGCACGATGATAATGTTGATGATGGCTCTGACAGTGATGATGGTGAAGATTCCTTCCACATATTTTTGCAGTACGTAGGAACAATATCTAATACGTATGTACTCATTGATGGCTTTTCACTGCTGGTATTGTCGCTACTGTTGCTACAATTAGTGTGTCCTGTGATTTGTTGTTCACAAGCACTCTCGTTCGAATCTCGTTCCCAGTTCAAGTCCCAATTGCTATGCATCTTCCAGAGAACTGCACGCCCTAAACCCTAAACCCTAAACCCTAAACCTTCACCCAATGCCGTTGCAAGGTGGGCCTCGGGTTGCGGGTGTGGGGCCTGGGACATGTAGGACTATAGGGTTTAGGACTTAGGGTTTAGGGTTTAGGGTTTAGGGTTTGTGTATGAACTCTTTGTCTCACCTTCATCGGAAAAGCGCTAGCGACCCGAACAGCTACCGTAAACCCCAAACTTTCACATTACAAAGAGCTTGCAACAGAACGCCCGACAGCCAGTCCACGTGAAGCAGCGGCATAGGTGGATGACGACCTGGCTGCAGCCATCCAGCTGTCAATGCAAACAGAGGCCACTCACACGGGGTCTGAGTTACTTTGCCAGGCGTGGAATCGCACCTGAACCCTAAACCCTAAACCCTAAACCCTAAACCCTGAACCAACAACCCAAAATCCTTTTCGACCCGACTCCGATGATCCCTGTCTTGTGCCGTAGCGGGTCTTGCAGGGAGCCTTGCACTGTGTAGAGTATCTCGTGTAGCATGCGTGTCGCATGTTTACAGGTGAGGGTCCTAAGCACCTTGTACCTCGGTGCTCTGGGCGCTGTTGGTTAGTGTTTGAGCCCCTAAACCCTAAACCCTGAACCCTAAACCCTAAACCCTAAACCCTAAACCCTAAACCCTAAACCCTAAACGTAAACCCTAAACCTAAACCCTAAACCTGTTTGAGCCCTGGGCTAGTTGTGAGTCTCTCCTAGCTCAACCAGCTGCCAGCTTTAGGGCAGAAAGAAACTCCGATGCTTGATGAGTGTGCACCAATATTCGGATTCCTATTCTGCGAACCTAGGCTGCAGTTTGGAGTTTTTGTGTACAGACATGCATTTATACGATCATATATATATATATGTACATATAAGTGTATATATATATACACACACATTCTCTCTCTCTCTATATATATATATATCTATCTATCTAACTATATATATATATAGTTTAGGCTTTAGCATTGCGACTTTTAGGGTCTAGCTAGGGTTTAGGGCTATTGTATGTATGCATATATGTATATATACACACACACAGATCACACACTAATACCCCAACATACATGCAGCCGAAACCCTGAAGGTGTAGGGGTTTAGGGGCTTATGCAAGATGTCATCGGACGTCCCATGCGAGAAGAACGCAGCAGATCCTTAACGAAGTAGCTAATTACCAAATTACACTTTGTCAAACTACAAGCCAAGCTTGAGGCTGGACGACGCTGTGGCTAAGTTTCTTTTGGACACTGCTGGCGTCATTTTGCCGAGGATGGTTAATCTAAGTCTTTAGCACAAATGGAAAACATCTTCAAGAGAGTGCAGCCTCTTGCAGTTGCCGCGTATGTGGGACGCCACTACGGGACTCGCTTGTATCGTCCAGTAGCGGACAATATATTGATTCGACTTCATGGAGGAGCAAATCCTGAGACAATGAAGGTGCCTCTACCTACTTTCGAAGATGAGGTCCCTGAGCATCACAGCAGAGCAAGTGGTGGTTCTCCTGAGCATCATCTACACCTATGAAAACTGTAAGTCTGAACTTTTCTGGGTCCCTTTGTTGAATCCACCTCAGATGGGTTTAGGGGTTTAGGGCTGAGGGTTTAGGGTTTAGGGGTTTAGGGTTAAGGGCTTTAGGGGTTTAGGGTTTAGGGCTAACGGGTAGGGCGCCAAAAAAGCACATAAGCAAACATCAGGATAGGGATGTCCGAGGTCGAAACCGCCCGTATTAATGAAGCCCAATAAGATAGGGACATCCCTGTTACATGCTTGTGCGTATGTCTTTTTGGGGTCGCTAAGCGGGGTCGAGTTGGGGGGAACTTGATAAGTTTCCCATGTTGGGGAATGTTCATAGGTTTAGGGTTTTGTGTTTAGGCGGTTTTATGGCTGTTTTGGGATTGTTGTCGGGTTTTGATGGAATTGCTGAGGCCTGGAACCTTAAGGTTGAACACAAAATCCTCGCAGTGCCTTGGATCCAGGACGGCTCGACCGTGCAGCGCGAGACCCAGGGTGAGAGCAATAGAGCTTGTTTAAGGGTTTAGGGTTTAGGGCTTATGATACCCTAAGCCCTAAGCCCTAAACCCTAAACCCTCAAGGGCTTTCAGGGTTTGATAGGGAGGTGTTTGCAAGGTCAGATGTTCTAGGCTGTTGCAAAAAGCCATCCGTAGGGGGTGAAGCGTTTAGTGGTTTGACCCTAAACCCTCAACCCTCAACCCTAAACCCTAAACCCCTAAACCCTAAACCCCTAAACCCTAAACCCTAATAGAGGTACCAGGGTTTAGGATTTGGGCTCCAAAGGCTCTTCCGTCTCAACAGTGTGCAGTTTTGCCTGTTGCAGAAAGGCAGTTAGTAAGAGTATCCCTATGATATAAACATAAGCCCTCTTCGAACTAATAAGGCCACGAAAAATTGTACAAGGTATCGATGTGGGCTAGCTTTTGATCTCCCTTGTTGTTGAATATAGAACCCAAATGTTGAGGGTCTAGATTTATTCTGGAGAGCCCTAGAGTGCCCTTGTCTCTTGTGAGACGTGTTGCAGAGCGAACGTTTTGCTGTGAGTTCCTCAGTTGAAAACAGTATGTTTAAGGGCTTGAAAGTCAACCTAGGCACCCAAACCCTAAAACCCTACTAAGGTAGGAGCATCCATTCCCCAACCGTAATGACGTCCGCCTATCCTGACCGGTGCCGTTGCCAGTGCGACTATTACGACCGTGCCGCAACAGAGGCTGTGACTGAAACTGCGGCCACGACCCTAAACCCTAAAACCCTAAACCCTAAGTAGTAAAATCCAATCAAGAAAGCCTCAACCCTAAAGACCTTAAAACCCAGAACCCAAAGCCCTAAGTAGTAAAATCCAACCCAGGAAGCCTCAACCCTGACGACCCTAAGCCGTAAAACCCTAAACTCTAAACCCTAAATCCTAAGTCTTAGATAGCCAATGGGAGAACGTCAAGCTTTTTCTCCTCATCAATTAGATCGACTTTCAACAGCTTAAACTAGCAAAAATTGGCCTGGTTGCTGAAGAAGAACCCCTAAACCCTAAGCCCTAAACCCCAAAACCGCTTAAGTAGTCCAATCCAATCAAGGAAGGAGCATCCACCAGCGGACAAAGCGGCCCTGCAGCTTCGAGTCAAGGCCACACTTCCGGAGAAGCCCAGAAGGGCTTTGGGGCTTGTAGGGTTTAGGGTTTTGGGGTTTAGGGTTTAGGGTTTTGGGGTATAGGGTTTAGGGTTGGGGGTTTAGGGTTTTGTGGCTTGTAGGCCCTAAACCCCTAAACCCAGAAACCCTAAACCCTAAACCCCTAAACCCAGAAATTTAGGGTTTTGGGCTGGAGGGACTCTTACAGGGACCTTTGGGGTTATATAGTGGCTTTATGAGACTTTTTGAGGGTTATATCGGGTTTAGGGCTTTGGGCTTATAGGGTGTAGGGCTTTTGGGCGACTAGGGTTTAGGGCTTATAGGGTTTAGGGTTTAGGGTTTGGGGGCTTATAGGGTTAAGGGTTGGCGGTCCAACAACTGCTCTGAGTCCTCCCGAGCCCACCGGCATGCGTCTTGTTGGGCGCCGGGCTGTCTTGCATCACAGCCTCCAGGAATACGATCCCCTTTTTGTTGGCTTGCAAGAGACCAGATTACAGGAATCGGCAGTCCTGCCAGACCACACTTATCGATGTACCACTCCAGCGCCACTGCCGCGGGCGTTGTAGGGTGCGCTCTTTGGGTCAATCGCCGTAGATCATATGCGGTGCAAGGCGGCGAGCACTTGCCACGCGAAAAGGCTCCTGTTCCTGTCCCAACACCCGAACAGGTGCGGTTGCACAACCTCACCCATGTGCCTTATCAGCCATGGTGCCCGGTGTGCACAGAACATCGCGCCCGGAGTGATCGCCACGTGCGCGAGAAAACTTCTGAAAGAAGCCATGCGACAGTCTCTTTTGATTTATCGTTTACTGGGCGAGCTGGTGTTTAAGGGCTTATAGGGTTTAGGGCTTTGGGCTTATAGGGTTTGGGCTTTGGGGGCTTACAGGCTTCAGGGTTCAGGGTTTATAGGGCTTATAGGGTTGACAGGGTTTATAGGGTTTTGGGCTTATAGGGATTAGGCTTTTGGGTGGTGGGTTTATTTGGTTTAGGGTACAAGGGTTCCTTTCAGGGCCCCTAGGGCTCCTGTTAGGGCTCCTGCAAGGGCTCCTTCAAGGGGTGTCGGGTTTGAGGGTGTTTAGGGTGTGTAGGGTTTAGGGATTTAGGGTTTGCGGGTTTTGGGGTGTACGGCTTTGGAGTCTTAGAGTTTAGGCTTGTGTTGGGTTTTGTAAGAGTTTTGCCAGGGCTTTGGTGAGGCTTTCATAAGGGCCTTGTGAGGGCTTCGTGAGTATAGAAGGGTTCTGTGTTGCACAGAGGTTTATATGAGCTTGGTATACAGTTCCACGCGTGTGCTATACGGTTTTTATGGGCTTTACAAGGTCCGGGGGGCCTGTACAAGCAAAGTGCTCGCAAAGTGGGTTTCCACACTGCGCATCGACTAGCTGATCGGCTTGTCGGGTGACGGGGTTTAGGCTTTAGGTGTTTAGGCTTTAGGGTTTAGGGGTTTAGGCTTTGGGGTTGACGGGCTGATCGGCTGATTGGCTGAACGGCTGATGCACGGTTTTGGGCCCAAAAGCCACGCACACTGTGCATAAGGGTCCCACAGAGTTTAATCAGGGGTTGGGGGCTTGGTGCTGGTAAGGAAAGATGATGTGCGTTTCAGTTTGACAATCTGGAGCAACCGCGATGCTTCCAATGAACTAGGCATGTAGCGTAAATCATAATATGAAGCCCCTTATGATTTAAGGTTTGTTCCTTAAGTCAGGGGTATTGGGCTCCCAGGGGACGCTTTTGAAGGCTTTTTTTAGTAGGAAGAGTTTTCCGGTTTGTGCAGTAGGTTTGACTCGTACTGTCTAGTTTCGGACAGTGCTGATCAGAACTCTTTCACAAAACCCTGCAACACCTTAGCCAAAACCCTTTGCAACCCCATAGCACTCTAAAGCTACCCTATATAACCTCCCTTTGTAATCCTTATACTAACGATGGTTATAAGTGCCCTAACGAGGGTTATCCTCACTCTAACCTTACTTATAAGGCCTACTTCCTAAGGAAGTTCCATGGGCGTTTAAGTAACGATGATAAGGTTTTACGATAGCTCGAACCTGCCAGTCCTAGGGTTTAGGGTTTAGGGTTTAACCCTCAACCCTAAACCCTAATATAGGGGTCTTAATAATTAGAATAGGGTTTAGGGGGTTCCTTAGTATAAGTCTACGTGCTATAATAGACCCCCAAACCCTATTCTAAACCCTAAACCCTAAACCCTAAACCCTAAACCCTAAACCCTAAACCCTAAACCCTAAGCCCTAAGCCCTAAGCCCTAAACCCTAAACCCCAAACCCCAAACCCTATTCTAATTATTGAGGTCCGGGCTCCTGTCAGGCTTTTGGGTCTTACGGATTTCAAGGGCTCTAGGGTTTGAGGTTTTAGGGTTTAGGGTTCAAGGCTTAGGGCTTAAGGGTTAGGTTTAGGGTTCAGGGTTT
>CAJNDV010000209.1:0-11880 GCA_905221635.1 Symbiodinium sp. CCMP2456
GGCTTAGGGTTTTTGGGGTTTGGGGGTTTAGGAGTTTAGGGTTGAAGGTTTAGGATTTAGGGTGTAGGGTTTGGGGTTTGGGGTAAGTTGAAGGTTTAGGGTTTAGGGTTTAGAGTTTAAAGGTTTAGGGTTGGGGGTTTAGACTTTAAGGGATTTAGGGTTTGGGGTTTAGGGTTGAAGGTTTAGGGTTTAGGGTCTAGGTTTTTGGGTTTAGGGTTTGGGGTTTAGGGTTTAGGGTGTTGGTGGTGGTTCCCAGCCCCTGCACGCATTGGGTACATGCAGCTATGCCTTCCCGGATTTTGCCAAAAGTCTTGCGCCCTGAGCCCATCCTTGTCCTTCTCAATGAAATGGCGGCCGGGCGCTTGCAGCCAGATGCCTTTAGCCATCCGGCATGCAGAAGTGAAGCATTTTCCTTAGTAAAGTTATAGTAGAACTGCCCCAAAAAATCTGTTCTGATTATTCAGGCCCGATATTTGTTGTTGGGTCTTCTCGGACGTTCGGGGTGTGTTAGATCCAAGGTGCCGATCGGAAGAGCTGCACATCAAAGACATTCAGTACCTGCATACATGCATACATACAAGGTTTAGGCTAGGGTACATATACATTTCTTATGCATACACACATTAATCACACATGCATGCATACATAGGTATGTACATACGTGCTTACGTGCATAGGTACATACTTACTACATAGCTACGTACGTACATGCATGCATACATGCAACATGCATGCATGCAAAATACCTAGATGTGTATATCTACGGGAGGTGGATGTAGGAGACCGGTTGGTAAGCTTCCCTTCTCCACGGCCTTGCAGTTTTTAGCGTGAAATGGCTTGGCTCTATGACAATCAGGGGTTCCTAAACGCTATAGATGCTGGACCCCTAAATTAACCGCCTACCCTACACCCTAATCCCCAAATCCCTAATTCTTAAGGTCCCTCTAGTAGGGAGTTACCCCGAATGCCCAAGAAGCCGACGCTGAGGTGCTACTTACGCCATCACTACGGCGGCGGGACAGTCCCACTGGCAGGGTGCCGTGGCGATGCTGCGCAGCCATCCAGAGGCATCCCGGTGGTTTAGGGTTCAGCGTTTTAGCGTGAGGATTTCGGGGTTAAGGGTTCCGACATGCAAAGTTTAGGGTTTAGGGTTTCTCATTCTGTTTTTTCATTTTGGGCGATTGGGGCTTGAGCATTGGAGGTAAGTATCTTAAACTGCAGTTCGGATTCTTTGCTTCAGATGTGACTGTCGGGGTGAGGTCAGTGCTTCTGCCTTGGGTGGGCATCTGCGGCTCGAGATTTCTGGAGTTTGGTTTTGACGGTTTGGCTTGCTGTTGTGTAGCTAGTTGTGCAGATGTCGTGTTGCTTGCCTCGGGGAAAGATGTTTAGGTAAGCCCTAAATCCTAAACCCTAAACCCCCAAACCCTAAACCCTTACTAAACGTGTTTCAGTCAACAGCGCATTTTTGGAGACCAACTCCCTCTTTGGGGTTTCTAGCCTCGCCAAGCACTGGGGCCCTCAAGCCACAACTACGCATAGGCCCCATAGTAGTTCCTTTTTTGGGGTTCATATTTAGAACCCGTGAAGGTAATCCCAAAAAGGAACTACCATGGGGCCTATGGGTAGATTACAGTGCAGCAGGTGCAGAAAACCCTAAACCCTAAACCCTAAACCCTAAACCCTGTGAATTGTGATGCTAACGACTGCGGCTTCCCGGACCCTGAGATCCAAAATGAGTTCTACAGCCAAGTTCCTCATAGCAAGGCTTATTATAGGGGCCTTAATAATTAGAATAGGGTTTGGGGGGTTCCTTATTTTTGGTTATAGTATCGTAGGCCCCAAAACCCTATTCTAATTATTACGGGCCCTCTATTACGCCCCTACGCCTGAAACCCTGAACCCTAAAATTTAAACCCTATGAGCCCGAAACCCTAAAGCCAACATCTTCCCTGTAACCCCGATCCCTGCGAGATGGCAAGCAATGAGCTGTGAGCCCTGACTTTCAGGGTAGAACTTCCGCGGATGGAAGTTTCAGAAGACAAAGAACCTTCCCCTGAGGAATAGACTTTGGCCCTCAGGTATTTATAGTTTAGGGGCTACTTCAATTTTTAAGGCATTTTAGGGTTCGGGGTTTAATGTAGGAGCCTGATTAAGAAACCCTGGCCCTATAACCCCAATACATTAAGGATCATATTAAGAACCCCAATAAAGAGCCAGGGTTTCTTAATCAGGTTCTTTCATTACTTACAGGGCCAACCTAGAACAGATCTCTAAACCCCTGAACCCTAAACCCTAAACCCCTAAACCCCTAAACCCCTAAACCCCTAAACCCTAAACCCCTAAACCCCTAAACCCCCTAAACCCTACATTAGGGTTGACCCTTTGTGACGAAGCCTCCGAAGAGTCCTCCCTGGTGTTCCTTTGCAGGGGCCCTAAATGCATTCCTATGATTTCCACTTATTTCCCTAAACCCTATAAGCCAAATCAGGCCTGAACCGCCTACATCCTAAACCCTAAACTTGGCCATAAACCCTAAACCAGACACCCTAAAACCCTAAACCCTAAAACTCTAAACCCTAGGTGCCCTTTACTTAGCGGTTTTTGGGGTTTGAAGGCTAGTGCTGCGAGCTGGAGTGCCGACGGGACCTCAGCAAGTCGGGTAGGTTTCCTTAAGGGATTTAGAGTTTAGGGTTTTGGGGTTTGGGGTTTAAGTTTCGGGTGTGGGTTTAGGGTTTTGGGGTTTAGGGTTTAGGGTGTGGGGTAGGGTTTAGCGGTTTAGGGTTTTGGTGTTTTGGTTTTTGGGGTTTTGGGTTGAGGGTTTTAAGGTTTAGGGTTTTGCGTTAATAGTTAAAGGTTCCTTTTAAGGGATTTGTAGGGGTTCCCTTAAACTTTAAGGTTTGAGAGCTTTGCTGGAGGAGTTTCTGTAGGTTATTTTGATGTTCTAGAACTGCTCAGTTTTGTGGCGAGTTAGACGGGTCCTATCACGGGTCCTGTCCGGGTCATATGAGGTTGACCATGATTGCTCTAAAGTGGCTCTATTTCGGAGCTTTATCCGGGTGGGTCCAAGGCTCAGCATTGTGGGCTTTGGCTTTAGATGCTTAGACGCTCGGAGCTCAAGGCTGTTCCTGCTGTTCCTCAATCCCGGATCCTAAACCCAATTCGCTAAGTCCTAGACCATCTAGCCCTAAAGATCTGTACCCCAACCCTTCAAACTTAAACCCATGACATGACACACTTTCTTCTAAGGTCCTGCGTGCTGGCCAACACGAAGAGGAGGGATTGGCATTGAAACCGAATTCGGGTAGTTTCTGAGGGTTTTTCTGGATCTATCCTAGGGTTTAGGGTTTGGGGTTTAAGGAGATTTGGGTCCTTGTGATATGGGTGCCCCCTTCCTTGGGGTTCCGAAGAGGAGACCCCCTAATTTAAGAGAACTACCCGGTAACTACCCATTTGGGTGCTACGGGTGAGAAAGAAAGGTTGAGGGCTGTAGGATTTTAGGATTTAGGTTTAAGGGTTTAGTTGGGGCTCTAGGGTTTAGTGTTTAGAGTTTTGGACCCGCCCAACTCTGCACCCTAAAGACCACCTATAAAATGATTAACGAAACCCCGCATTCAGATTTGGTGGCCAAGGAATATTTGCATCAGATCCAGTCCATATGACAAGCTCGCCCTAAACAACATAGATCCCAACCCCTGAACCCTAAATCGTCCGCCGGTAGTATCGTAAGAACTCTACCTAAGGACCCAAAAACCCCCACTTGTGGAACCCTCGAAAACACCTGTCAGAGCCTTTGATGAATCTCTGACCTGAAGCCACCCCGGGTTTAGGGCTTTTAGGTTTTAGGGTTTAGGGCGCAGGAAGGATGGCGCAGATCTCTGGGATTGCCACTCGTCTCAAATGCAGAGAGGACAGGTTGTGGTTGTATGAGCTATTCTGTAGGGCTTGTGGGGTTTAGGGTTTGTGGGTTTCGGCTTTAAGGCTTTTGGGTTTATGGCTTCGCAGTTTCGGATGTTGATTACAACCTACCTTGCCAGGCAAACTGGCAAATGGTGAATTGAATTTTCCGGTGGCATGCCAGGGCTTCTTGCAGTTACGGGTCCTGGATTACCTATTACGGGGTCTTTGTGGATATGATCCTACCGAACAAGGATCTGTATTGCCAGGCCCCTTTTCTCCCGGAAGTCTTGCTTCCCCCTAAACCCTAAACCCTAAACTCCCGAGTGCAAACCAGGCTTGCAGCAATGCCATCGCTCAGTGATGGCTGCTCAGTCGCCTTGGCCAGGGTTTAGGGGGGTTTAAGGGTTTAGTGGGGTTTAGGCTTTGGGGCTTAGTGGGGTTTAGGGTTTAGGCTTTAGTGGGGTTTAGGGTTTAGGCTTTAGGAGGGTTCAGGGTTTGGTGCTCTGGTTTCTTACTTTTGGCTTCGAGCATGAAGGCATTGCATCCCTCGGAGCTCATTGACTTCATAAAGTTAAGTAAAACAAACCACCGTAAACCCTAAGGCCCTAAACCCTAAACCCTAAAGCCGTAAGTAAGACGAACCCTAAACCATAAAACCCTTAAAACATAAAGCCCTAAAGCCCTAGACCCTAAACCTTAAACCCTAAAACCCCAAACCCTAAAACCCTAAACCCTAAAACCCCTAAGTAAGGCCATCTAGGGTCTAGCGCTGGCGACCTGCTGTCGGGGCTCATTTTTACGGTTGATGATATAAATCCTGCATTACCCAGAATAAGGAACATACCATACTTGCCATACTTCCCATAGTTTAGGGTCCTTACTTGGAGGGTCGGGGGACTTAGTAACTAGTTGTTTTATGGACTTATAAGTACCATAGCCCCAATTAGGATCCCTGCTAGGGTAATTAGAACTCTACTTATTAACTAGTTACTAAGTCCCCCGACCCTCCAAGTAGACCCTAAACCCTAAACCCTTAAATCCCTAAACCCTAGACACTTAAATCCCTGAAGTTGGTCGGGTCCTTAAGGACCCTAAACCCTGAACCCTAAATCCCTAAAACCCTAAACGTCCCCTGCATTTATATCATCGACAGTATTGCACACGGGTTGGTAGCCAAGACACCGAGCCAGACCTGAAGCGCTTATAGAGCTCATGATTCCGAACGCAGGGTTCAGGGATTGGGTTTTGGGTTTTGGGTTTAGGGTGTAGGGTGTCGGGTTTAGGGTTTAGTTTAGGGTTTAGGGTCTAGGGTTCCGGGAATAGGGTTTCCTTGAACATAAACCCTTCAACTCCAACCCCTAAACTCTATACCCCTAAACCCCTAAACCCTAAACCCAAACCCTAAACGCTAGCATGACGAAGATGCAGTCTGCAAGGCTTGAGAATCGACGTGGTGTGTTGTTCGGCGACGCGGCTGGTCTACAGCTGGTTTCGGGTCTACAGTTGGCTTTGAATAGATGAATACTACAGCGTGCTTTTTGGACGGGTGGTAAATCTTTTTGGTGTACATAATCCTACAATAATTCAGGGCAAGCTTCCTCTGGAGAGATGGATCTCCGCGACCACGAAAGACGCCATGTATTCTGAGACCCTCGATACTAGGTGTCATGGGTTCCTCGTTATCGGTACTTTGAACTGCCGAAACCTACTTTGCTGAGGGTCCCTGTAAATTCTTTCGCAATATTCATCATGTGAACCTACAAAAGGTAGCTTTTGGCAGGTCAAGGTATACTGTTCATGACCCCGAAACCCTTATTCCAATCATTAAAGCTCCCATATTACACAAAGGACCCAGTGGTTATTTCGCATTTCGCAGGGCGTGCGGAATTCGTGCCTTCAGATCCAGGGACTTTGTGGTTTAGGTGCTGAGGGTTTAGGAGTTTAGACTGTTTCGCGTTTCAGGGCTAAGGATTTCTGGGTTCAAGGGTTTCCAAAGCCCTGAACCCTAAACCCTTAAACCCTGTAAACCTTAAACCCTAAACCTTAAACCCTTAAACCCTTAAACCTTAAACCCTAAACCCTAAACCCTTAAACCCTAAACCCTAAACCCTTAAACGCTTAAACCCTTAAGCCCTAAACCCTAAACCCTTAATCCCAAAACCCTAAACCCTAAACCCTAAACCCTTAAACCCTTAAACCCTTAAACCCTTAAACCCCTAAATCTAAAACCCTAAACCCTAAACCCTAATGGAGCTCCACCCTCTTAAAACTGTGCCCTGAAGGCTTCAACTCCAATCCGTTTACTGACCTTGGTTTAGGGTTTAGGGTTTAGGGTTTAGGCTCTAGATTAAAGGAAACTACAGGTGGGGAGTTTAGGGTTTAAGGGTTTAGGGTTTTAGGGTTTAGGGTTTAGGGTTTAGGAAACTACAGGCGGGGAGTTTAGGGTATATAGGGCTTCTATAAGGTTTCCATAAGGTATATAGACATTCTATAAGGCTCCTATAGCGGTAACTACCCACCTGAAAATGTCCTAGACTAGGCCCCAAACCCTCAACCCTAAACGGCTTAGTGTTGTGGGTTGAGGGCCTAGACTTTAGCGTTTAGACTCTAGACCTGTAAACCGATTGGGCTGTGGCGAGACCTTCTGCCGAAGTCATCATTTAGTGCTCAGGGCTTGTAGCATTTAGAGTTTAGGGTGGAGGTTTTTAGTTTTTCGGGATTAGGGATGTATGGTTCAGGATTTCTTGGATTCGGGGGGCAAGGCATACATGTTTGGAAGGCCCCTGCACTACATGCCGAAACACGACCTTCCATCCTATACCGTACATCCTTCCCTTCTCTTGCTGATGCTCTAAACCCTAAACCCTAAACCCTAAACCAAGCAAGAAAAGATGCGTTTTTGTTCAAGGTGTCGGAGTTTCCGCCAGTCAAAACAGCCGTCCTAATTCCAAAACGTATGCCAACAAGGCGATCTCCATGCCTATCCCTTAATCCCTAAACCAGTAAACTGGCTTCACCAGTGTTAAGGTTTCCCTAAACCCTGAACCCTAAACCCTAAACCTTAAACCTTAAACCCTAAACCCTAAACCCTAGGCTTTGGGGCCCATGAGTGTTGCAAGTGAGGATGAGATCCTGCAGCCAAGATGTCCCAGAAGCCTGGCAGGCCATCCGAACCTTCTTGGAGGGTCGGGGGACTTAGTAACTAGTTATTTTATGGACTTATAAGTACCATAACCCCGATTAGGATCGCTGTTAGGGTAATTATAACTCTACTTATTAACTAGTTGCTAAGTCCTCCGACCCTCCAAGTTCTTGTAGGCTAGGATATGAGTTCCTTATCACTTAGAACTACTTAGAACATCTTGGAAGGGGATCCCAACCCTAGACCCTAGACCCTAAACCCTAAACCCTAAACCCTAAACCCTAAACCCTAAACCCTATAGTATGCCCCGAAACTGGAGTTTAAGTATTAAGGCCCCGGCTCCAGGGTCTAGAACCCCAAGCCCCGAACCCTAAGTTCTTTAGCTGAAACCCTATAAACCCTAAGCAACCTAAACCCTGAACCCGAAACCCTGAACCCGAAAAAACCCTGAACCCTAAACCCTGAACCGTAAATTAAAACCTAAACCCTAAACACACCCCAAGAAACCTAGGACATTACCCCTAGGCCCTAGGGGGTGGGGGCCGAAGTTCGGGGTGCGGGATGTCCGATTTCTAGGTCTCCCAGTGGTCACTTTTTCTCTTTTTTTTTGGGGGGGAATCAGGTTTAGGGTTTAGGGTTTAAAGGCCCAAAAACTAGTACAATTAGTAGAGCAGGTAATCTTGAAAAGGTTTGGGGTAATATACAAGTAGGAAAAGGAGAGCCCCGTTTTTTTCTGAGGTTGCTGGGGATCCCAGTTTTAAGTTGTAAAGACTCATTGGGTTTAGATGAGTGCGTAGTGACCAGAAAGTTGGAACATGGATTTAGGATGATTATTGCTGGGATGCCTTAGACTATACTTCTCTACTTTACTCGACCATGCTGTACTGTATTATACCATACGAGCCTATATTTTAACATAACACTTTTCAATGTTCTATGCTGTATTATGATATAGTGAAGGAGAGACCGTTCCAAACCAGAGGCCGACACTGGGTTTAAACCCTAAACCCTAAACCCTAAACTGCATACTAAACGCACCACGCTACCAACCTCACGGAACCCTAAACCCAAGACCCGCTATGCTCGGAGCCATAGTGCAAAGCCCTCACCTTGATGCACCATCTACCCAAGCCCTAAAGCCTAAACCCTAAACCCTAAACCCTAAACCCCTGAATCCTAAACCCCTAAACCCAAGGCCCTAAACCCAGTTAGCCTGAGCTTCGAGCCTTTGCACAAAACGAGGGCGACTCCCGCTCGCCACCACTCTAATCACATTTTCAGTTGTTCCTACACAGTGCGGTTTAGGGCTCAGGGTTTAGGGTTTAGGGTTTAGGGTTTAAGGTTTAGGGTTTAGGGTTTAGGGTGTCGCAGGGGTCGTTTAAAGAGTCTCCTTGGAAGGGTGTCTTATGAGTACATGTGCCCGTCTAGTATATACTTTGGCCTTTGGCATTATTGGTGTTTCTGTGCACGTGCTGTGAGGGAGAAGTATCCACTTTATATGGCTGCAAGGACCCTAAGGCAAAGAGTGCGTCTAAGATGCCAGATCTTGACGCTCCGCCATGAGAGGATAATTCTGATCTGTGGTGGCTTTAGGGTTCAAGGTTTATAGGGTTTAGGGTTGTTACTGTCTTAGTGGTTGAGGGTTTAGGGCTTAGAGTTGCTACTGTCTATATGTTCTTGTTTTGCGTTCTTGCAGAGGTGGTAAATAGGTAAGGCGATAGGTAGGCCCCTAGTCAGGTGGGTAGGTTCGGGTAGGTTTGGATAGGTTTAGGGTTTAGGATTTAGGGTGGGTAGGGTGCAGGGTTCACACCTCGCAGAGGCTGTATGCTTTAATCAAGATGCTTCAAGGAAACGAGCATAGGTTGGTTTGGACGCAACATATGGGTGGTTCCTAAATTAGGGTCCTTTTTGGGTCCCCAATATAGTACGGCACCCTTATAATATGTACCCTAAAAGGGACCCTCATTTTCAAAACTACCCATATATTTGCAGCACCTTAGAGACCTTGGGTCCAGGCAGGCCTGAACTGTCTCCGGCGAATGGCATCAGCGCAGATTCAGCAGAACGACGCTTGCTCCTGTGTAATCTGGGAGATTGTCAGGTGGGTAGTTACCTTACTAGGAGCGTTACAGAAGGTCTACATACCTCATGGAAGCGTTATAGAAGCCGTATATACCCTAAACTCCCCACCTGTAGTTTCCTGTCATGTAAGGCTAGGGCCAGAGCTTGAAGCCTTTCGATTGATAATTTTCGACTTAGCGGTCGGGTTTAGGGGTTTACTCCGGCCTATAGGCTGTATATTACAGGGGTGCATGATACAAGGTTTAATAGTTTTGGGTTTGAGCTTTGGCTTCCGGGATGGCGAGCGCGCTGTCTACAAGCTACAGATCCACTCCACAGAATATGCGACATGTAGCGAGTGGTGCACCCGAAACCCTAAGCAAATCCTAAACCCTAAACCCTGAATCCTAAACCCTAAACCGTATAAATCCTAAGCCCTAACCCTAAATCCTAAACCCCAAACCCGAGGCCAAAGAGCCGACCCTTCTCTGGGCGCCCTCTCTGGAGGCGCTAAATGTACACACATGTCCTGCGCCTATAAGTGACCAGCTGACCCTAAACCCTGAACCCTAAAAACCTAAACCTCATACTTAAACCCTAAACCCTATAAACCCTATAAGCCCTATAAGCCCTGTAATCTCTTCAAACCCTATAAGCCCTGTAAAGCCTATAAGCCCTAAACCTGCACTCTTGCTTGGCTCAACTTGAAACGCAAAGGAGGGCGATCTCCAGAAGGATAGGGTGGCACGATCCTCCGAACTTAAGTCCTAAGGCTCCATGTGCCCACGTAGTATACACCAATGTCTTTATGGGGTTCCTGTGGCAGGTCCTCTAAAGGCTAATATAGGGGCCTTAATAATTAGAATAGGGTTTGGGGTCTATGATACTGACCCTAAGCCCTAAAGCCCTAAACCCTAAGAGTCCCGGCGAACACAAGCTAGGAGGCGGGATCACTTTCGGATCACAACCACGAAGCATGCACTCCGACGTCGCCAATCATTCGGGTTTGTCATGCAAGACTCGGAGCCCGTAACCAAAACCCAAAGGGACGGTTTGGGGATGTGCATAGAATTTAGGCCTAGAAAAAGCTGAGACATACCCACATATTTATGACACACCTTGTAGTTCCTATATAAGGAAACTCTTCCCCTTCATCTACGACCCCCTTAACCGCTGAACCCTAAACCCTGCCTGGTGCACCCGCAGACATAAGATCGTTTCAGGTCGGTAAGCGCTATGCCTTTACCCGGCCAAACACAATGCACCCCTAGACCGTACCACGAGACTTAGTTCCCCAATACACAACCTTTAAATTTTCTGGGTTCTTAGAATCTAGTAGGAATCTGAAAGTTTTACCTTTTATTTCGCTGGCTTGTTGGGGAAGTAAGGAGAATCCTCAGGCCCTGGATCTAGAAACTCCAAGCCCTGAGCAACCCAAAAGCCCCAAATCCTTGCAGGAGCGAAAACCTCCTTACAAACTCCTCACCCTAAACCCTAAACCTTGAATGTAGGGGCCTTAACAATTACCTATACTGTACTCTTTTAGGGGTTAATGATTTTAAGTATAGTATAATGGGCTCCAAAACCCTATTCTAATTATTAAGGCCCCTATATTATGGCCCTGACCGGCCCCAAATCCCCACACAACCCTGCAAGAAGCGGTTGTCGAGCACCTACGAAACCCTATCGTTCATGGTTTAGTGTCTAGGGTCCTGAACCCCTGTAAACTCCTCTGAGCCCTCTTCAGGTCATTGTTTCTGGAACGGTTGCGGCGATCTGTGCGGCGGTGCCAACGTGGCATGGAGCTTTGCAGGCAGAATGTGTTTAGGGTTTAGGGTGTTGGGGTTTGGGGCTTCGGAATTCAGGATTTCAGTGTTTTAGGCTAAGACCAGCGCTGCCATGGAATGTTACAGGGTATGTTTTATCGCTTGTAGGTGTATGCTTCAGTTACTAAACCCTAAATCCTCCTGGTGCATTGAGGATCATTGAAGTTCAGGGTAGTGAATCTACGACAAGGCCCCGAAACCCAACCATAGTGTCCGGGGTTTCGGGTGTGGGGCTTTGGGATCAGAACCAACGGCAGTCCGCACTTGCCCAATGGGGACAGTGGGAAAGTGGGTTCTGGCACCAGCTTCATTATCCCGCCAGTGCCTGCTATTTGGTTTCCTCAACCCTAAACCCAACCTTTACCTTGAGCTTCCCATGGCCACCCCTCATCCCCGTCCTACACCAACACCCTAAACCCTGAACCCTAAACCCTGAACCCTAAACCCTAAACCCTAAACCCTGAACCCTGAACCCTGAACCCTGAACCCTAAACCCTAAACCTAAACCCGAAACCTAAGAACCTCAGCCTGCTTTGGGCTTTCGATCTCGGCGGCTGGGCTGCTTTCGGGCCGACGCTCTTCGGCCCCAAGATCTGGGCTTCAGGGTCCCTTCAGGCTTTGGGTGCCGGGGCTCTGGGCTTAGGGTTTAAGATTGGATTTAGGGCCTTAAACCCTAAACCCTAGACTATAAGCCCTAGACCCTAAACCCTAAACCCTAGACCCTAAACCCTAAACCCTAAACCCTAAACCCTAAACCCTAGACCTTAATAGAAGTTTTTAGGGTTTAGGGACTCTGGCTCGGCTTTTTGAGGCTTGGATCGTTTTGGATTGTCGGTAGACGTAGGGTTTAGGGTTTAGGGTTTAGGATTTAGGGTTTAGGGTTTAGGGTTTAGGGTTTAGGGTTTAGGGTTTCCCGTGGCTCCAAAAAAAGCTACCTGGTTCAGGAACTATACA
>CAJNDV010000212.1:0-17977 GCA_905221635.1 Symbiodinium sp. CCMP2456
CTTTTACTACAGGCGCACAGCTGTAGATCGTACTCTGCTAGAACCTTGAGCATCAGGCATGGAAACATGCAAGTGATACCTGAAACAGATAGGCACCTGGATGTGTAACATTCAGTGTTTCACCCCCGCCCGCTGAGCCGCAAGCTTGCTGTGGTCGAAGCTCCGCGCCTGCATGCGGAAAAACGGCGCTTCTTGCCCCCAAGTCCTCCCAAGTCCTCCCGAGTCCTCCCGGGCCCCCGCCAACGCCTCAGAAGCTTTGGTCTGGAAGGCCTCCGGCTCCCGGAGAGAACGAGCCGAGCAGAGCAGAGCTCAGACTTCCAAGGCCACCACGCCCGCAGCCGCGCCCGCAGCCGCGCATGTCGCAGCCGCGCATGTCGCAGGTCCAGGCGGCCTCAGAGAGAGCACCTGGCAAAGTCGCCCTCTCGTCCCCTCCTTTTTCCTCTCGAAGACGCACCCCACACACCTCCGCCGCGAGTGGCGTTACCGGGGTCCTGGTGATGCGACAGCAAAGCCATGCAAAGCCCTCTCCGACTAATGCTCTCCTCGCACTTCCCGGCGTCGCCGGTGCCAGGACGTGAGCAGCAAGCAATGCCTTGTGGCGAAGCGGAAAGCGGCGGAGTAGGGCCAAGACGGCTCGTGAGTCTCTGCAGCTCGCTGACAAGACACCCCGAGCTTTCGGAAGCCGCGCTTCGTGGCCATCTCTTCGGCAGTGAGCCCATGGCGGTTCCGTGTGCCAGGGCTTGCATAGGCCTGGCAGGGGAAGGGTCCAAGGCCCGAGCACACGAAACCGAGCCATGACCTATAATTACAGCCCTTCGTCCCGCAACTTCCAAAGCTGCATGACCAAAGTATGGAGGATCATAATGCAGCGTAGATCTAATGTTCTCATCTGCCGATGTTAGGCTGAAGGAGGATAGCAAACACTTGTTGCAGCTCGGGTTCATGGACATCACCCAGACTGCACGGGTATGCCGGAGCTTCCGCTCCAGAGCGAGCACAGTTTTGAAGGGACAGTTTGGAACAGGACAAGCCTGAGATTCAGCGGAGACTTCGGCAACCCTACTGACCTAGGTGCCTCCAAGAGCATCTTGCAGACCTCCTCGTGACCAGCGTGCGCTGCGAACATCAAGGCCGTGCTGCCTGCGAGGACGAAGCGGATCGCAGCAGGGTGGGAGGGAAGTTTAGGGAAGGCTGAGAGCGCGGTAGAGTACCACAAATGCTGCGGGCCTTCCTCGTTGGCTGCGGCCGGGTCGGCTCGCAGCTCCAAGAGCAACTGCAACGCGGAGCGAAGAGAGAGAGAAAGAAGAGAGAGAAAGAGAAGAGAAGACAGAGAGAGAGAAGCGAGATAAGAGAGAGCGGAGAGCGGAGAGCGGAGAGCGGAGAGCGGGAAGAACGCGACATGCGTCGAAGCATTCGCGAGCGCCTGTACCAGAGACGAATCACCGCGGTGGGCAGCGAAGAGCAGCGGCGTCTCGGCGCGAGAGTTGCCGGCGTTGACGTCGGCGCGTGCCTCCGCTGCAGAGCGTGTGCAAGGGGCCTGCGGCCTGCGGGCCGCATGCGGGCCTGCACCAGCTTCCTAGCCAGCTTCTGAACCTCCGCACACCAGCGCTTTCACCAACTACGAGTACCACGCAGCGCAATCGGCTGTGGAGAATCCGCACCTCCAGCCGCGCGACCGGCTCCTGCCGCCACTTGGTCACGAGGTGGAGGGCTTGCTCGCCACCTCGAACTTCGGCGACTGCGACTCGGCAAGACCGCCGAGCTCGCAGCCTTCGGCCACGGAGGGGTCCGCCCCAGCCTCGAAGTTTCGAAGGCTGCTGTATGCGCAAGCAGCCGCCTTCCACCCCAAGCACATCGGCCTCCAGCGCAGCCTCGGCAGTCCTTCGCTTGGAAAACACTCGGCCTCTCACTCACGCAAACCCAAAAACCCCTCGTACCTAGGACCTATATAACGCACGGAGAGGACCCGCAACAAAAAACCTATAGGGAAGAAACGAGCAAGGAGGGTGGGGGTGAGGTATCTCATACCCGCGACAGCCTTTAAGACAACTACAGTACCAATCCCCCGAGCAGGGAGGTACGTGCGAGCAAAACGGAGACTCACGCGACAGAAGAGACGAGGCCAGAACGAATCATGTCACGACGTGCGCGGGAAAGGACACAACCCGCGGAGGGGGATGGTTGGGATTCCCTCACGCGGCTTACCTCAGGGAGGTAATGCGGGCGTGTAACCCGCGGAGAGGTTTTGAAAGAGGAAGCAACGCATCCCCATCCTCTAGATGATCTCCTTCCACAGATCCCCCTCCGGCCTCTCTCTCCCACGCAGCCAAAGAGAAGGCAGTGCCCGATCCCCGGCGCGCGCGCGCGCGCGCGAGCGCGCCCTAAAGATGAGGACGGCTGAAGATCTCTCTCTCGGTCTCTCTCGTCTTTTTGGGGTCTGCTGTTCTGCAACTTCGTGACCATAAGAGGTTCCTCTTTCTGCTCCACATTGCTCCAGGCCTGGCATCTCGCTGGCTTAGGGCCCGCAGCATCGCCCGGCCCTGACTTCGGGGCCTCTCCTGCGCGAAGGGAGCAGTTTCAGCGATGCAGTTTAGATGAGCCCTCGCTTCAGGGACCGTATCCAGTCCGACAGTGGGGCCATCAGCTATCAAAGACCACCTCTTCCGCTAGGGCCGTACTTGTTTGAACAACCACCCAAAACGTGGCTAACTAATGCGAGGGTGCTCCTTGGCATCCACCAGCTCAAAAAGCTCAGGGGCGCTGCGGAGGTCCAGGCACTGCAGGCGCCACAGTTTTCGAGCAGTTCCTTCCCCCCTGGCTCTTGGCGTCTGGCTTGGCTCAGCTTCTCCACCAGCGATGCCTGTTGCTGCGGAGATCTTCTTCCCTCACGATCTGCACTGCAGCCAGCACTCCTCTTCGGCCTCGAAAGCGCCGGCCTCAGTGCGAAGCCCACGGGCCTTCGGGAGGGGAGAGGGGATCGGGATCCCGCTGCACGGCAGCACCGCAGAACACAAGATGCTTTGCAGGTCTCAGACTCAGCCACCAACTTCCAGGAGGCACTTGGACAACTCCAGGCTTCCCTCTAAAAACGGGGGCATGTCTCGCATCGTCTCGCCACCACCATGCCATGCCCGGGCCTTCTTGAGAGCCATGAACAGCGGAGTGCGCCCCAGCCTCAGTCGGTTCCCGGCAGGCGCCTTCCGACGGATCTGTGTAAGTCCGCTGCATGTCCCTTGGCGCCAACTCGGCACGGGCCTCGCAGAGAGCTGGGAGCCGGGAAGAGGAGCCAGAGCTCTCGGAGCCCTGGGCCTGGAGGAGAAGGCGGATCATGTCTGCCGAATTGCTGAGCACCGCCGAGTGGAGGAGCGAGAGCCCTCCGCTATAACACGCGCCATCAGCGAAAAAACTCACAACAGCACTCACAATGCCAGGATCTGTGCACTGCTTTCATACAAGCTGTGCTCACAGCCCAATGCTGGAAATGACGATCCAAGCCGCCGGTTCTTTGTCACGGCACACTGATCTGGAGGGAATGTGCGGCGACGACGTGAGGAGAGGGGGTAGGGTTGGGCTCGCAAAGTAAGAGAACTGCGGACTGCATCAATGCCCGCAAGATCATGGGTCGCCTCCCAAACGCTGAACACCTGCCCCCACAGTTTGGCTTCCGGCCGAAGCCAATCGGAGGGCTCACAGAGAAAGAGCGCGAATGTTGCCCAAGTCGGCAGCAAACTTAGCATTGAAAATGAGGGGCCAGCCAGGCTTGGGAAGAGGTCGGATTTTCAAAAGGGTGGAGTTGATTTTCGCTCCCCTTTGCTTTGCTCCTTTCTTTTTGGCTGATTTGTCGGGGTGTTTGGGGGAGGGGGGGATGTAGGCCGACTTTGCACATTTGCAGCAGGCCTGTATCATGGGTTCTGACAGACGATGTTCCTTCAAGCCAGCTTGTACGGCAAAGAAGTGGGGGGATCGCAGCACCCCCGCCCATTTGCAAAACCTGGACCATGCCTGTACGATAGCTTGGAAGGGTTCCATAAGCGTTGTGTGCTTGATACCATTCTGTTACTGGCGGGATGTTCTTGAAAGTAAGCTTGCACGGCTTTAAAAATGGGGGGATTGGGCGGGCCTCTCGGTTCCGGTTCATAATATGTCTTAAACACACCCCCTCATTTGGCGAGTCCGGTTCATCATATATTGTAAACAAGCCCCCCCTGTGGCGATTCCGGTTGATCATACATCTTGAACATGCCCCCTGATGTGGCGATTCCGGTTCACCATACATTTTAAACACGCCCTCTCTTCTGGTCCGGTTCATCAGATGTCTTCAACACGCCCTCTCGGTTCATCGCAGATCTTGAACGCACCCCCTCATTTGGAGATTCCGACTCATCATATATCTTAAACACGCCGCTCTCATTTGGCGATTTCGGTTCATCATAAATCTTTAATGCACCCTGCGATTCCGGCTCGTCATTCGTCCCCTCATTTGGCGATCGTGGTTCATCAAATATAAAATGATCACGCGTCCTTCAATGCCAATCTCGGCTCATCATATATCTCAAACACGCCCCCCAATTTGGCGATTCCGGTCTCTTTTGGTGCTCCATATCTTCAACACGCCCCCTCAATTGGCTGGCGATTCCTCTTCATCATCTGTCTGAAATGCACCCCCCGAATTGGCCCCCTCATTTGGCGATTTCGGTTCATCATAGATCTTTAACACGCCCCCTCCTTTGGCGATTCCGGTTCGTCATACATCTGAAACACACCCCCTCATTTGGCGATCACGGTTCATCAAATATCTTAAGCATGCTCCTCATTTGGCGGTTCAGGTTCCGCTTCATAATGGATGGACACGCCCCAGCATTTGGCGCCGTCGTAGCTCTTAAACACACCCCCTCTTTTGGCGATCTATATCTTAAAAGTGCCCCCACATGCATTCGGCGCTTTGGGGTCATCATATATCCCTCATTCGGCCATCTCGGTTCATCATATATCTTAAACAGGCTCCCGCATGCATTTCGCGATTCCTGTTCATTATAGTATATCTTAAACACGCCCCCTCATTTGGCGATCTCGGTTCATCATAGATCTTAAGCACACCCCCCTCATTTGGCAATTTCGGTTCGTCATCTATCTTAAACACGCCCTCGCATGCATTTCGCGACTCCGGTTCATCAAAATCTTAAACACGCCCCCTCATCTGGCGATCTCGGTTCATCATGGATCTGAAACACGCTCCCTCCTTCGGCAAATCCGGTCTAGGCTTCGATTCAAGAAGCCTAGAAAAAATCGAGCCAATTGCCAGCCGACTGAAGCCTATCAGTCCATGGGCAGGATCCATCTAAACTCTACGCTCACAGACGAGAGATCTGAGACAACAAGGCGGCATTTGGGGTGCTATGCAGGCAGTATACCGGACGCCTTCTTCCGAGCTGGGACAGCGCGCATGGAGGAGGCTCGGATCAGCAAGAAAAGCCTGAAGGCGAAGCGGAAGCCGAGCAGAAGCTGAACTTCGGAAGGTTTGAGCTCTGAGCCTCGCCATAGTTCCTGGAGCGGACAGCCTGAAAAGCACACGCGACTCTCTTGTAACGAATACCTGGCAGAAACTCGGAGCTCAACATCTCCTTCGGTGCCTCGTGGAGTCTTTGCGCAGGGCTCACGGCACGCGCTGCGGGCCTACGAGGTCTCCCAAAAAAAGGGGGCGACACTGCAAAAACTCCGCCACCTGCCTCTGCACGGCTGCGGGCTTGGCCTCCGTCTTGGTCTTTGCCGAGAGGTCCTGCAGGTCTCCAAAGCCGAGGCCCGGACGATGGTTTCACTGAAAGCACAGCACGCCTGCAGCGGTTCAGGCTTTCTCGCCCGTCTCCTGGATCGGACCGCCCTCTGTCTCGGTCACAGGCTCTCAAGCTGCAAGCGATTCAAAGCCAGGCACTGGCTGGCTCGGAGACTGGCATCCGCAGACCTGCCACTGCAACCACCTAAACCCTTCACTCGGCATCCCACATCACAGCATGGGCATGAACTCATGAACCTGCAATGCTTGAAGAGTCGCTTCTGCTCGTGATTGTCGGGGATGCTATGCTATGCTTAATCATTTTGGCTGCAACGACGAGCCCACTCTGAGTGGCTGCGACCATTCAGCAACCTCACTGCCAGAAGGATGACCTAGTCATTGACTAGCCGAAGCCCCTTCCACCGAAGTTCCCCTATGTTTTGTGCTGAAGGCTTCCTTGACGGCATCCGCTTCCTTCCTCTCCTCTCCTCTCTCTCCAGGGTGCCCCGGCAGCCAGATGGCGGATCTCCCGGAGCTCCTGGGCACCTGCGAGCAAAAAACGAACGGAACCCGAAAGTCACCTCCCCGGCCACCTTCGTCCCGCGTGGCCGCGCCTCAGGCCGCGCCTCGGCGCCGAAGCGCCGCCTTGCCAGTGCCTCCCACCTGAGAGAAAGACGACTCGTTTTTCTTTGCTGTCGCTTCGCTTTGCTTCGCAGGAAGCTCACGCCGTTTCTCTCACGCCGCGCGCCTCTCCAGCGTCTGCTGCAAGAGCCTCGCACCCAAGCCCTCCTGCAGGAACCAGGTGACCTGGAATGGAGAGCCACAACGCCGCAACGTGCCGCAATGCTCCCGCCCATGCCGCCTCGCCGGCCACCTCGCTCTGCGGATCATCGAACTGGACCTCTTCAAGAGCCGCTGAGCGGCTCCAAAGACGGAGATTAAGCCCCGGCCTGCAGCTCGGGCGGTGTGCCCGGCTGGAAGCCCGGGACGCGCAGCACCGCAGGCCAGCGCTGGGCCTTCCCCCCGTCTTTCTCGGCCTCGGCGCAGCTTCAGTTAGTACTTCCGTGTGGTCTGAAAAACGGGTGCGCTGAGACTGAACCGGCAACCGGCATCAGACGGAGCCTCAGCACAGGGCGCCATAGAAGCGAGTTGCCTGGTGAGGCGAGGCATTTGGACAGGATTGGACTGGCATACCACCCCGCAAGCAGGGAGAAACCTTCGGGCTCACACAGGCCTTAACCACCTCCAGCTGCAGACCAAGGTCCAGGTCAGCATCCACACTCACCTTCTCACGAGCCACAGAAGCATGCTGCAATGCC
Source organism: Symbiodinium sp. CCMP2456 (assembly GCA_905221635.1). Classification (NCBI taxonomy): domain Eukaryota; class Dinophyceae; order Suessiales; family Symbiodiniaceae; genus Symbiodinium; species Symbiodinium sp. CCMP2456. The sequence goes on from CAJNDV010000212.1 coordinate 7,090, forward strand.
ATGTGGGAAGGAGCGCCATCAACACGAAACACTTTCTGTTGGGGGGCTCGGCCGCTCGTGCATGAGAAAAGTAGCCCTGAAGCACTGTCGGGCAACAGATGCAAAGGATCAATATCGATCGTCTGCATCTACCTGAAATTGGAGCTCGCTTCTGCTTCTGTGCGCAGTGCGAGGCAAAAAAGACAGGAGCAGGAACCGCAGAGACCAGAGAGGAGCCAGGGCCCTGCCTGGGCCTTGCGACCGCAAAGGCTTGCTTCTCCACTGACCTCCACACGGAGCACCTGGACCTGGCACCCAGCTTTGCAACACGAGGCAGGGACGGGCCAGGACGGGCTTCTGCCCGCCTCCAGGAAGGTCCAGGGCGTCCGCACCGCCTCTCCGTCTTTGCACCGCGCAGGATCCTTCAAGGCCCAAGGCTCTTCAAAGATTTTTCTTCGGGAGCCCCGCTTCGAGAAGCGAGCGGAGTCAGGTGCAGACTCGCCTTCAGCGCGTCCAGCAGGATGTCTTGCAGCGATTCTCTGGCCCAGTCCGTGAGATCCTTCTCCTGGTGACAGCAGAAACAACTGGGACGCCCCCGAAAAAGCGTCGTTTGCCTGCCTGCCAGTCCATTGCGTAGCACGAGGCGCTCCACTGTAGGCCATCCCCCAGGTCTTAATTAGCCCTCTTCGTGCTGGCGCAGCATCGGCTGTCTTGTCGCTTCTTCGCGGAAGGACCTCTCTTGGATTCTTAGATATTGTGCTGAACTTACTGAGCCAATGGCTGTGGCCAGACTCTGGCTTGCGCCACGCAGCACGCAACAAGGCAGGTGCCCCAAGACCCATGCGCCTTTGTTTTGGGCGCGTCCAGTTCGGAAAATGCTTCCCGACACAGGGCGCAGAGATGCACATTCCCAAAGCTCACACACGGCGCATAAGACGCGGCCGGCAGCCTGTCCGCACAATCCATGACGGCGCAGGCGCATCAGACTTTTTTGCACAGGATCTGGTGTCCGGCCTCCGTATTGGATGGTGTTTCGGACATAGGCTTGTGATACCTTCCGAGACGTCCGAGCAAGTCGCATTGGCAAGAAGCATGTGACGTCCACTACCTTCCCTCTCCCTCTCTGTCATTTCGGGCGGCATTGATGCCGGAAGAACGGATGGTGGCGATGATGCCGCCCAAAGCTCCAGGCCTCGGGGAGCGAAGTTCTCGAGGATCCCCCGCTGCTCCGCTGCTCTCGTCGCTCAGGTGGCGGCGAGCCCTTCACTTGCAGCACGATGGACTCCACGCCCAGCTTGTCTGCCACGAAGAGCGCCGCCTCAAGGCGCTTGCAAAGACGGAACGAACAGAGTACTGAGCAACCCTGTGTCTGTCTGTCTCTGCGTTTGTGTGTCTGCGTGTTTGGGGTTGGATCTGGTTGTGTTGTGCTGCGCCGGGCGGCGCTGGGCTGCGCTGGGTTGTGCTGCCGTGGGTTGGGCTTTGTTGTGTTGTGTTGCATTGCGCTGCGCTGTGCTGTGCTGTGCCGGGCTGTGCTGTGCTGTGATGGGGTGTTGTTTGTTGGGGGTGTGAGTGTGATGTGGTGTTGTGATGTGTTGTGGTGTGTTGCGCCGTGTTGTGGTGTGGTGCTGGTGGGGTGAAGTGGGGTGTGCTGTACTGTGCCGTGCCGTGTCGTGCCGTGCCATGCTGTGCAGTGCCGCGCTGTGCCGTACCGTGTCGTGCCATGCGTTGTGCTGTGCTGTGTTGTGTTGTGCTTTGCTGTGTTGTGCCTTGTTGTGTTGTACTGCGCTGCGCTGTGCTGTGCTGTGTTACGTTGGGTGGCATTTTGTTGTGTTCTGCTCTGTTGTCTTGTGACGTGTTGTGCCTGGGTGACTGATTTTGCAGTTTCAATTATGTCTTTGGAAGTGTGATTGTGAATGCGTGTTTTGATTGCATGCAACTTTCTGGTGCGCCAGTTGGGAATGTGATCACTTGCAGCGCAGGCTTCAGGTTCAAGGCTTTACTAGATTCGACTGAAGCTTGACGTCCCCTGAAGCGCAATGAGTTACCTGACTCGACACAAGTGACTGGAGACCTGGGACACATTGAATCAAGTGTGTGGGGTTGTGCTTGTGTGGTTGCGTGGTTGTGGTTGTGCGCGTGTCTGTTTGTGGGTGTGTGGTTGTGGGTTTGTGGGCTTGTGGGTGCAGTCTGTTTGGGGGGTGGGTGGCCATCCGTGCCTCGATGGCACGATTGGCGTTCGGGAGGAGCGGGCCTGACTCGGATCTTTTGCAGCTTTGCAGGCTCTATGACATCAGATTAAAGTTCTTCTGCCAGGGAGCCGTAGCGCTTCTCGGTGGTGCACCAGACAATCTGTTGGCGAGTCGGACTCGAATCGTTGGTCACGGCTGGTTTCGGGGTTGCTTTGGCCTCGCCCTTCTTGTCGCACAGGGCGACATGAGCGTTGTTCTTGGACTTCCGGACCGTCAACATCTCAGCCGCGCTGCAGCGGAAGGCAAGCGCTGCGATGAGGCTGAGGTCGAGGCTGCACCACCCTTCAACCTGAGAGTGTTGAGACGAGGAAAGGAAGAAGCCCCCCGTCACTTTGAGCGGGCCGAGCGGGCCTTGACACTTTGCTCTGTTTCATCTGCGTTGCCGCCAGGCAGGTTCCTGTGGGAGCATCGCAACAAGTACTGCTGCAGCCCTGGCTGCCCCCGCTCACTGCAGAAACCCCATATGACATGATGTAGAAAAGTGCCGAGGAGGAACGGCGGGAGCGCACGAGGCTCGCCAAAACAGCCTCAGAGGTGCTCTGTTGGCAAGCAGCAGGCGCCACGGCATCTTTGCAAGTCCTGGGACACCTGCGGCCGCCGCGCCTGTGACGCCCCACTGAACCTGAAGGTGAGGTTGAAAAGAGTTCGTGCCAGCACTCGAGCTCTTGTTGCGCACCCCTGTGGAGGGCGCGCTGCGAGCTGCCGGCACCTGCAGCGAAGGGCTCAATCAACGCCCAAAAAGACCACAGAGCGGCACGCGGTAGCCTCGGAGCGCAGCGCTCCCCGACTAAAGCTCCTGGAACGGAGCCCTTCCAGGCCTCACAGGAATGCTTGCCCTCGAGAGCACTGAGCTGTGGAGCAGCTTGGCCTTGTGGGCTGGGAGCCAAGAAGGCGTGGCACAGCGGCAGCCTACGGGTTCCCAGCATCCAACTTCCGATAAGCCCCGAGTAGCAGTGCCACAGGATAGGGTGGCGCACGCCGCGAGGAAGAGCCACCGCCTGCACTCCGTCATCCCGTGGCTTTTCTCCGACCCGGTGAGACTTTTTCCGAGGTCCCCGGCATTGCGCAGCCGCTCCCTCAGCCTGTGCCCCGGAACATGGATCATGCATGAAAACTCATCAAAACCCCACAATCCTGCCGAGGAGCTGGGGACAGCACGTCGACTGTAGCCCAGAGCCCAGACGGCTTCGATAATCCCACGTGCAAGTCGACAGCACGTTTGCGCATCCAAAAGACAGCACGCGGCTTTCACTTTTGCTCACGGTGCGTGATACGCTGCATGACGCCTCATCCGGAAGACCGCCTTTGTGCCGGGACTGCCGCGTCTCACTTCTTCTTGTCAGAGCCCACAACCTGCTGCCAGAAATCCATCTTCTTCTGGGCCTGTAGCAAATGAAGCATCGGTGGTCAGAACATGTTGGTCCAGCGTTGCTGAGGGTAGGTCATCTTTGAAGGCACCAGGTACCCTCTGATCGCAGATGATCATTCTGTGGCGCGTGATTTCCTGGCAGATCCGGTCGGGACGAAAGCAACTGGCGGCTTCGTGGCGGACCTCACGTGGCTCTTTCTTTGGCTTCTCCTCCACCTCTGGCATCGTCGGGCCTGCGCAGCGAAGCCTTTTTGTGCCCCCCAGACCCCCCTCAGCCGCCGAACCTTCGGATCTCCCACGGCTCCGGATCCGAAAGAGACAGCGACAGCTCTGAGCCAAAACAGGACGCTGCTAGGGCTTTCGGTTGAGACCATGGCGAAGCTGGCGCCAGCAACGCGAAACCGCTAGCATCCTTTTTTCGGCACGAGGAGTCCGTGGGCAACCCATCTTTAAGCTACCCCCCCCCCCTTCCTAGGTCCTAGTTCATGTGCCCACCTGCCTACACCTGGGGTGCAGCGAGCGAACGACGAGAAAGGACAGTAGCCGGAACTTTGGCACTCGAGGTCATGGTTTGCGAGATTTCAGGCCTGGGGGGACAACTTGAAACCGGACATCAGCAAGAAGTTGAAGTGCTAGGCCTCAATGCCGGAATAGATGTCAACAGCAACTTTGAATGCCTGGAATTCTGGAACAAGGATTCGCTGGAATAGCTGAACCGTGCTGTCACCTTCTCCTCCTCTCAAGCCGATGCGTTCAGTTCATGAACTTGGATCAAGCATTGCCGACATTGGAATTGAGTTTATGGTCGAAGACATCGCGTCGTATCGTCTGCACATGACATGGTGCGACTCAACATCTGATGCCGCAGCTGTGGCGCGGTGGGCACACGCTTCGAAGTGCGATAAACAATCGCATATGTACAGAGGAATGCTGTCTTTCTTGCAGTCACTCCTGGCAGTCCGTCAACCAGGCCACGGCCGCTTCGACCTCCGCCAGAAAGCAACAAGCAATGATATCACGCACGGAACCCCCCTGCGAAGTGCGTAGTCTGCCGAAGCACTGCTGCCCGCGTCGGCAGTGAGCCCCGTGCCGTCCGGGGCCCGTGAACACTCCATTGGCGCCCCCAATGCTACTCTGGCTTTGCCGAGCGTACACTCCCCACGCTTGCAAAATGCTCTCCGCTTGCTCAATCCGGGCGTGGTGTGGTAGTTGTTTCGCCCGGTAGCGAATGCCTCGCTTGCCCGCTTGTTCCACGGGGGTGGTTGCGATCCGCACTAGCAATAGGCATGTGTTGCTGCGCTTGAGGTTGCCTCCAGCGTCTGTTGCGCCGATAACCCCGCCCTCCCATGAAGTCATGCGCAGCGAGGTCGGCGAGACATTCTGTCTGTCTGTCTGTCTGTCTGTCTGTCTGTCTGTCTGTCTGTCTGTCTCTCCGTCTCTCCGTCTCTCGTCTCTGCGCCTGTCTTCATGCTACGTAAATCTGGTGCTTATCCATTCAGGAACCGGTTTCTTGGGCCGCGTGCCGTGGAGCAGCGCTCTGCTGCCGCCCGGGCCCGATCCGAGGAGAAGCCCAGCCTCAGAGGAAGCGCTGGAATCTAGAAAAGATGCTTAAGGCCTCAGCGCCTTCCTTGGTGGAGTGATGGCAAAATCTCCGAGAGCTGCTTTGGCTGTCAAGCTGTTCCCTTATAGCCGGGTCGAGGCACCCGAGGAGCTGTGCCACCAACTCAGTGTCGCCTGCAAGCGCAAAACAGATCGTAGCAGAGCGCGTGTCTTTCGAACCCCCATCCCAGTGCCTCGGTATCCATCGCTCGCCTTCTGAGCAGCAGAATTTCAATGCGTGTTCCAGTCAAGCATCTTTTCTGGGACGGGGACGGGTCGTCGACCCGTCAGCTCCGACAGCACAGCCCTGACTTCAACAACAGGAGTGGAAATTCGCAAGGTTTTTCTGAGGCTCTGACAGCTTGGCAAGCTTGCTTTCGAGCGCTCTGCCGGCCGCTGCGCTGGCAGCCTCCAACACTAGAAAAAGAACGGGCTCTGCTGGGCTGGGCCCCACAGCCCCACCTCGACTTGGGGCGAGACTTCGGCTGCTGTCTCCGCCCGCATCAACGGAGGCGGCCGCTTCGGCTCTGCCAGCCTCCGCGTCAGCGAGCCCAAAGCCTGCTCGGACAGTCACCACCCTGTTTGTCACCCCAAGTGCTCTGCCCATGGCTCAGACGACGTGGCCGGGAGCCACATGGGTTCCGGTACTGGTGCCAACAGAAAGGCAGAGCGCCATCGCTCAAGGCATGCGATTTAACACGAGAGCTCCTGCGCTCCAAAACAAGACGCTAAAGAGGCAAAACACCCCCCGCGAACCGAAAAACATGGCATTAGCAGCATTAGGAAGCTTGCTTCTTCTGCTTTGTGTTCGGAGGGCCCGTGGTCTGGCCTGGGCAGACTCCTTGGCTTTTCTCGTGGACTCTTCCAGGGCCCACTCCATGGCTTCCTCCAAAAGAAGAGAGCTTCAGAGCAGCGAGGGAAGGTTCCGGGCAGCCGTCCTCCGTGTTTGAGGGAAAGCGCACGGCTGCCTCCTGAGCGATGTCCTGCGCTCAGACGAGCTCAAAACGTCTTGCGATGCACAGAACGCTACGGCTCCTGGCTGAAGCCCATTTCCATCAGCTGGGTCGTCAGCGCCTCTGCCAAAACTGCGCTCGCACGAGTAACAATCTTCTCGAGGTCTCTCGCCTCTTTACCGCAGGACGCGACACCGCCGCATCTCGTTCAGGAAGAAACTAACTAGGATGCCACTGCTGCCGCTGAATGTGAGCGTGGCCCAGCAAGCTCTGCTCGCAGACCCTGCTCAGATCTGAGGCTCGAAGGCTGCCTCCAGCTCGCTCTTAGTCACTCCGGCGGCCAACCCGATCGCTTGAAAGGCTACTGTCCCTGTCTCACACCACTGATGCCGCATGAGAACCGCGTTTTCGCGGCCTGGTTCGACCAGGCAAGCTTGCTGTGCGTTGGCGTTCCGGGACCCTCTCACTCAAATGCAGACGCACACAGACAAACACGCAACACGAACAAACAAACAAACAGACAGTCAGACAAACAGACAGACAGACCGACATTGCTGAGCTGCCGCCTTGCTGTTGCTGGAGGTGTCTCGACATCCGTCGCTCAGACTGTTCGATCTGAGGATTCACAACTCGTATCGACAATGACCCGCATCCACATGGTCTGGAAGTCGCAGCTGCATCTTTGACCAGGTCTCTTTTCGGAGGGCGTCGCCATAGAGCCAGATCACCCGGACACCATTGTGTTTGCCTTCTGGTCGCCTCACAGCCGGAGTGACACGGACATCCTTGAAGGCGTTTTCGGAGAAGCGCGGCACATCTACCGACTTAAGATCAGTTTTGAAGTGACGGTTCCGCGCAGCCATTCTTGGCAGGCTAGGCCGGCTAGGCGATGCGGAGACTCCGAGCCCAAGGATGCCCACCTTTATAGGCCTCTCTGCTATCTGCTACCAGACTGCCACGATGTGCCACGTGCCTGTGCCATGCCACCCTCCCTCCGGGCCGGCACCGGGGGAGGAGGCGGAGGGGGCGGCTCCTGGCATCTCCGAGCGCATGAAAAGACGCTGAGGGTGCTGGCGGCGGTCACCTCAGCCTCGGCGTCGCGAGCCAGCAGCGGCTCCTGGACAGTGCCGAATTGCAGTGTGAGAAGACAAAAATACCCTCTCTCAGAACACTCGCCCCCTTTTCTGGCCGCTGCCTCTCCGGAAGAGCACGCGGTTCTTCAGTGCGCGCGCGCGCGCACGCGCGCGCGCGCGCGGGGCGGGAGCTCAGGCTGAGTCAGCTCGCCGTGGCTCGGGACCCGGGTGAACCCAGGCGGCGCGTCGGCTCGTCAGTCGGCCGAGTCGAAGAGTCGAAGCGCGTGAGACGAACTTGGCTGCTCAGCGCTCGTCCGGGTGCTGGTGGGCGTCCAGGAAATTTCTTACTCACGGGCCTGACAGGGGCACACCGAAAGGACTTATAAGGTGTAAGGAAAGAAACGGGAGCGGAATGGCCTTCTGCCCCTCCTCCTCGACGCCTTCCTTGGCGAAGGGACTCACTGTTTTTTCAATTCCCTCACCCGGCGTTGACAAAGGGCCGGCCTTGGACTTTTGCTTCATCCGCTCCACGTCGAACTTCACACCCCTGTACATCCGCTCCTGAGGCTGTCAATGCATGGGGCCGTCGGTGGATGTCCGTCGGCTTACGGATTCAACCCGGTCCTTGTCGATGCTTCTGCTCATGACTGCATAGCTGGCAGTGCCCACCGTTGCAATGCATGCCAAGCCAAAAATGATCTTGGGTGCACTTGGCATCTTCTTGGGCAGCATCGGGGCGACACAGTGAAAGGCGCTCGAGCCCAGATGCCGCTGTGCACGGAGATGCACAGAGAGTTCACACGTGTCCACAACACGAAGGAGTTTTGTGTCCACACAAGGTTCCGCCGGTCCTCCTTGGGCGACAGCCGCTTGAAGACCGGGCCCGGGCTCGGCGCCGTGGGCCTCTTCTTGGTTAAACAGTCTCCTTCTCCGATCATGGGTTGGGGCCATGCTGGGCCCCGTGGCAAGGTGTCCACAAGCCGCATCTCCAGGAAGTCCGCGGCCTACAAAGGCGCCCGCGACTCAAAAAGGGTCGACTCGCGCTGAAAGACCGAGCCTGCTCCAGGTACCACTTCGGACCTCCCAAAGCGAGACTCTTAGGTCCCATTGGAGTCCTATAGGTCCCAGACAAGCCCAAGCCACGGGGTCCATTGTGGCCACCCTGGAAGGTCACCAGCCTCAAGTCGAGCCGTGACGAGCCGGCGAGCGCCCACCCGCTTCTTCCTCCCCCACATTCAGGCCAGAGGCTTGGCTTCGGTACCCCAGACCGCGTGCAGGTCGTGCGTGTGATGCGGCAGCACGAAGTCCTGCCATGGCACACGCGCGAAGGTCCCCACCCTTTCCCGGAGAGACATGGACGGCGCACGTCGTCGTCAGCGACCTGCGTCTTTAACGCCGAGTGCTCTCAGCTTCGGAGTCGAGACCGGCTTAACTCGGCTTCCGACCGCGAAGAGCGCGGGGGACCTTCGGAAGACACCCCCCGCCCCCGCCCCGCTTCTGCCGTGGTTTCCCACCAAAAAGATGTCTGCCGCCGCTCCTGCCTCGCTCTCGGCGCGCTTCGGATGGGCAGGAGCTCCTCTCCGAAATATCCGAAACGCGCCAAGGCCGCATAAAAGGCCACAGTAGAGGAGCACAGCAAAAGGGAGCACGGATAAGAGCTCTCTGCCTGGATGTCGAAGTGCGCTCGTTCCTGGCGCAGACATCGAACTCCTCTGCCTTTATAGGGCCTTTACAGGGCTTCGAAAGGGCCTGGATCTCCGTGCGCACACGGCTCAAGGCCAATGACCTATGGTGGCTCAGCTCGGCAACACGGGGTCCCTGCTCCGTGCAGGTGCGGCGGAGGGGCACCAGGAAGTCGGGGAGGCCCACCTGGCCTGAAGAAAAAAGAGACCAAAAAAGAGTGCGAAGTCTCTTTTAGATTCTGTATTGGGAGGTCCCGGCTTTGGACCAACTCCTGGGCCACCATGGGCAGGTCGCCTTAGTGACATGTCTAGGGAGATCCCCAAACTTGCTCCAGTCCCTGCAGCTTCGGCACTGAAGGGGGAGTCCAGCACCAGCGCGCTGATGCCGGAATCCTCCGCTGCGCGGAGGATCGCCGTCACGGCACCCATGGACCTGACTTGAAAAGGATGTTGAGGGAGGATGCCGGCGCTGGAAGAGGCAAAACGGTGCCTTCCCCAGAGGCCCAGCAGCCGGGCCCCTAGATTTCGGAGGTGCTGAATCAAGACCTGGACAGTGGGACACCCAGGCCGGCCCCTGCATGCACCCCGGGCCCCTCCCTGCCTGCAAGTCCAACTGCTCGAAATGGCCGAGAGAGATGAACTCCCCCTCGCTTTGGCCGGACCTGTGAGCACAGAGCCGGGCAGAAGCCTCCGCTATAGCCTCCAGAAGCCCATGGGCACCCGGACCCGGAGAGGTCCATGCAACAGAGTCTGAAGTTCTTCTCCAGTACGACCTGCAGAAGGCGTAAAAATCCGGGCTGAGGCCCGGCTGGCGGCCCCGGCGACCTGCAGCACATCCAAAGCCTCTGCCCGCGAGGAACAGTTGCCGTGCAAGTAGATGACGCACCTTCGAACACAAAGGCACATTATCCAAGCTGCAGCAAGCTGCAGCGAGCTGCCGCAACTGCAGCCCTCTGCTGCGGGCCCCCGGCGGTGTCGAGGCCATTGGCTGCTTGTTGGGGTAAGATCCTCGCACGCTCAAGTCGCGGAGCCATGGTGTCGAGTCGCATAAAGAGGCCAAGCCACCGAAGATGCTGCAGGCCAGCCGCATTCCACGGCCATTGGTCAGGTGGAAGTCCTGCGAAGAGTCTTTCTGAGCTCATGTCAACACGTCAACAAGAGATTACATAAGCAACCTCGCGGCAGTAGATTCGTGAGTGGATCCGGAACTTGCTGGGCCCAAGATCGGAGATGAGGTACTCGGACCTGTGAGAGCTCCGCTCGACTTGACTTTAAAAAAAGAACCCTTTTCTAAACACCTCTTAAGCCTTTCTGTCCCACCTTGGTGGTCGAATGAAGAGCTTCCAGAGGAGGTCATAAGACTCCGACAGGAAAGCCGTCCAGGAGACCTTCTCCATGCGGGCGGCGCGGCAGGATGCGGCCCAGCCGAACTCGCGGGATCTGCCATGGCGCTCGCCCTTGCAGTTGTTCCGATCCTGCGACTCCGCTACTCATTGTGACAACGTGCGAGGATCGCCCTTCTTTGAAATGCGCGATTCCTAGCGAGAGCACTCTGTAGCTGCGAGGAAAGACTGAGAGATGCTGACTCCGAAGGGGCCGTCCCTGATTTTGCGCAGCAGGACATCCTTTTTTGCTGCGCAACCGACAAACCTCGAAGAGGCTGTCAAGATTATCACAATCAATTGCTTCTGAGAAGCAAGGGGCGTCACAAGGCAGGGGCAAGCCTGAGAGATAGTGGAACCAGGAACAGAATTGCCTGCACAGACTCAGGATGCCCGGGATCTCAGATCTCTCAAGCTTGGCCCATCCTTCCCGCCTTGGATAAAAGTATGGTGCATGGTACGGATGTAGAAGAGCCTGCAGAACTGCCCTCCCATGAGGGAGCGCATAGCAACTGAAAACTGTGATGCCGAACTCAAAGGTCCTCCGGCACAAGATACGAAACAAGATAGGGCGGGTCACTCACTTGCTCAGGAACTGCCAG
>CAJNDV010000213.1:0-12763 GCA_905221635.1 Symbiodinium sp. CCMP2456
ACTACACTACTACGACGACGACGACGACGACTGTGATGCTACTATGCAGCTCGCTGCAGCTGTTGTTGTTGTTGTTGTTGTTGTTGTTGTTGTTGCTGCTGCTAATGCTACTAACACCATGCTGACTCTGTCTCGCAGGCTAAGGACATCAACTTGCAAGCCTAAGCCTCCGACACCGATGCATCTGCATCGGAGAGGGCGATAGAGACGGGCGTCGTCTGCTCCACGAGTGCTGACTTCGTATAGACCTGATTGTCCCCAAGTCAGCGAAGGCATTCCGGGCTCGGTGGGGGCTCAAGTCTTGCGGCTTACACTGAGCCCCCGGGTCCTGGCTCGTCACCGTGCACGTCGAGCAATTTAGAAACAACTCCGTCGGATGCTGATTCCAGGCCCACGACAGAAAGGGCGCTGAACGTCTGAAGGGCTGTTTCCTGGGCTCGGGTTCCGCTTCAGCTTTTGTGAATCAGCTCGGGGCTTTGCAAAGCTACTGCTTCAGCTTCTCAGAATTTGTGGATCAGTTCGGGTCTGAGCATGTGTGCAGTTGTGAGAGGAGCTGCGCTTTGCGACTCCTTCGCAATCGGGTACATGCTATTCACAGGCTCGGGGGCATCCTTTCTTTTTCTAATGGCCGCGCTGACACATCGTCAGCAACAACATCTTCAGCAACATCAGGGTCATCCTCATAGTGATGAGCATCACGATAACCTTGATTATGCATGATTATGCAAGGGTTTTTGATTTCGGCCCCCCTCCTCCTCCTCCTCCTGCTGCTGCTGTCGCGCGTTTGCTCTATCGTGCTGCTGAACTCACTCTCTTCCCGATAAGTTCTGCTGGACCGGAAGATCCAACATCACCCTCATGAAACCGCAAAGTCTGAGCACGTGGCAGCAGGTAATTCGAGAACGGTGCTGGTGTTGGGAATGTCGCTGCCTCCATCATATGACTGATGCGCTTCTATTGCCTTCATCTTTGATTTGATAGCCGCTTCCGCCCATTGGCCTATCTATAGACGGTGATGGTTATAGCCCTAGAAAAGCTTCAGCTTTGGGTTCAGCCAGCGAATTAAAAAAAAGACCAGGGCTTAATTACCGCCTGTTCGGACACCCATCGACAGCGCATTCTGCCATTCCAAGAGCCCTGAACCCCGACACCATTTGAAAGCGCCGGTAAGCTGGTAGTCGAAGATGCATTTCGAGCAAGCCCAGCAAGGGCAAACGACTCGAGACTGCAAGGCTCTTGTGAAGCCCGAAGATTGTATTAAACAGGCACTATCCATCGTGCCTATCCTCGAACAACTCAAAGGCTTCAGAGGCTTGGTTGAGGCTAGGGAGCCATAGCAAGTTCTGAAGGCATATCGCCATGCAGCTTGACGTATGTTGCAGCAGGAACTGAACCATCTGCAACGTCACATGCTCAACCTCAAAGCTGCTTGGTCGTCCAATGCCGCTGCCAGCGCAAAACATGCAAAAAAGCGCGGGCCCACTAACAGTCATCCTCAGAACTGTGCATTAGCTCTGCTTCTGACACATGTGATGTTCGTCAAGACTGGACGACCCGTGAATGCGTCTTGAATGTCCAACATGGATAGTTGTAAATCTTGAGCATCTAACACTTGGAGTCGTTGACTTTGCTCCCAATTTAGCCGGGCAGACAATTTCAATGTCGTTCGCATTTAGGTGTCCATTGAGTTACACTCGATGGAAGCAGACAACCTGGAAGTGGCGATAGCACAAGTAAAGATGAAATAATCGTACATGTGCAGTCTATATTCTATATGTAAAGCCGCAAACAAACAAGATCATCCTTCACGACATGCGTTCCCACGCAACCGTAACTTCATTAGAGCGCCTCTGTCGGCATCAGAGCTTGTGAAATCAACATCGACAAGAGCCAGAACACGCCATTTTCAAGACAATGACCCATGACGATTGTAACTCCCGAAAACAAAGACGGTGCAACAGGTAAGCTAAGCAGCCAGCCCACTTCTGTTCGGTTCGGTGCAAGCAGGGAAGATCGATAGACACCAGAATCTGACCAGTTCCTTAAAGTCTATATTATGTGGAGGACTCAAGCACAGACCGGCCTAGGAGGGATCGGCTGCCGACTGAGAGCGGGAGCTCCGAGAGGTAGAAAACGAAACTTTCGACCTTCTTCCAGTGTAGGCTAGGCTTCGATCTCCGGGTCTGGATCTCACAGCGTCGGTTTTGGAAGTGCACGCCTACGTCTTCAGGATGCATGGGCTCGCACTTGTTGCTCGGTGGCTTCATCGTCTCTTCAAGGCCAATCTTGCTGTACTGACAAGCATACTAAATCAAGGTTTGAATAGAACATCCTGGTTTTGTGTCAGTGACATAGTCCGGTGACTCTGGTGGTTAAAAGGCAGAACACGGTCGACCTTTCGGGCGTGAAATCTCTGAATCCCCTGTCAGTACTTGGGGGAAGGCAGTTTGGCGGTGATCCGAAATCCCGCCGGTACTCTGGGAATACATGTTTGCCATGCCTCTGAATCCAGCATAAGTACTTGGGGGAGGCATTGCGACAGTGCTCCTGAATCCCGTGTAAAGGCTTGAGGGAAGTTCTGTTGCTCTTGACTGTCTTCTGCTGGTCCTGCGCTGGTTTCCTGTCGTCCAAATTCGTCGTCTCTGGGTCTCCTGGGGCTTTCTTGGTCTCTTTGTGGTCCCCTGATCTCTTGCACGTGGTCGTCCTGGTGGGTGTGGTTGTCCTGGTTGTCGTGGTCGTCATGGTCCGTGGTGGTATATCACTGTTCGGGGATCCATGCTAGCATCATTTGATGAACACAAAGCAACGGAATTTCCTGCAAAAACCTTTCTGACACCATGGATAATTCGCTCTTCCAGGAAACATGCCCTGGAACCATCTGAGTTTCGGGCCCAGGTGACGTGCTTCGCACTCCCCGGCTCTGTGTGTGTGTGTTGGGAATACCGGGCGTAGGATTATTTCACGAATACATGCAGGCGCAGCCTCAACAAGCAACAGGCGCTACGAATGAGAGTCGAAGATCTGCTCCAAAGGCCCTGGGCGCATCGGGCTCAACTAGGCCGCCGCTTTGAGCAAGCCCTACACTCGACTCGAAGTCTGAAGCAAGACACCAAAGCCCAAGCTCCATCCAAGCTGCTCTGGAAGCTCCGAGGCTGTCTTCCAGCCTTCCCGCACAAGGCTTCAGAAGTCCAAAGCTTTCCGACTACAATCCGGCTGGTAGCCTGGATCTGGTTCCGAAGCCAGCCATAAAGACATACAGAGGCATCCTTTTTGTGCTCCGGACAGATGGTTTACAGTCCAAAGCAAACTGCGGCGAAGCAACCGCAAGGGAGCATAATTAGGTTCTCCCAAGAAAAGCTCAGACTCCCAAATGTCTCGTGCAAGCTCCAAAACGGAGAAGCCCAGACCTTTCAACATTGTTACAAACATGGACCCTGTTGCGCAAGGAGAGGCTGAGAAGCAGACCCCCAACGAATATATCCTCCGAGCTGACTCACATCCAGGTCCTTGCAGGCGTCATGCTTCCGAAGTCGAAGTAGAAGATTCTTTACTTCACTGCTATGTTTGCACTGCCTGGCCAGCCGACTTCAAGGTCAAGGTGCTTGCGCACGGGGGCAGCTTGACTCCCTAAAGATCCGACGCGAAATCACCCCAAGAGCATATCTTGCGTCCTCATCCGCGAAGGTGACGTTGACGACACTCGCCTTAGCTTTCAGTTCTCGTTCGTAACATGCCCCCTCCAGCAACAAGCTTCTTGGATTCTGCAGCTTTCCACGCCAAACTTCCACTCCAAACTTATCCAGTCGATCCCTTACAGTATCACTGGACAACCACCGACTTTTCGCAAGCATCCTGACACAATCCGGCCCCTGCCGCCTGGCCTCCGCGTCCTCAACCCGAGTGCCGCCCGATGCGATGCTGGACTCAGCATATGCTGATTCAGCCTCAAGTGCAACGCCAAAGTAAAGCCTCGATCTGTGACGGAAACGTGTAAAAAGCTCGGGCCAAAAGACTTTTCAGGTGAAGGTGCTACAGGTTCCAATCACCACGTCCCTGCACCGACCCTGCTGCCAAGCCGCGTAGATCAGCAGGTGCGTTGCATTACCTAGTTGCGTCTCTGCCTGGTCAAGTGATTCGTGATTTGCAATCCTACTCACTGTCAGCAAGAAGTTTTCAGCGTTCAGAACAAGCTTCTGTCGCAGCCCATCAAACAACAAGATGCGTTGCAAAACCGATGCATGGCTTCAGCAGACATCGCCAATAATCTGAAATCGGCTCAAACAAAGAGAGCGCCAATCCCAAGCTTCATTCGAATCATGACTATCATTAAAGAAACTAGAGTCTGACCCGCATCGCGCAAACCCCAGAGGATGTGCGATTGCTGCCCAAGATCCGGCACATGAAACGTAGTGGCTTGCATCGGCAGTGATCCAAGCAGTTGCCTGCATGGATTGAGATGGATCGAGAGTGTTGAGGGGGTAAGGGGTATGCAGCCTCAGAGCCGACAAGCTCTCAGGTCGGGAAGAGTAAATTCGAAGCTAGCATCAGCTCCAAGGCTTGTAACACCTTCGCGAAGGGGCGGAAGCCACAGGTTGCTTGGCTGCAAGATTGTTAAACAAAAAACGTGTTCTTCTGCGCCTTTACAGCCTCTTCAAGATGCTCGGCCAAGGTTCTCTTGCATTGAGTATAGTATGCCTTCCCGAGCTTCTGCCGATTTCTTCAATTACCAACCATCGCTACCTACTCAACCGAGCCTTGGTAGGAGAGCGACCCCTTGATGAGCTTAAGCCGCTGGCTGCTCCAAGTCTGAAAGACTGCGCAGGCCTCTGTGCACAGAAAATCAGCCGAGTTCTCGTGAAGTTCAGCAATGCGATGAGCTCTTGGCTGTCAGAGACCTCCAGACAAGGATGCGGGACGATGTGACTAGGACTAGCTTGCAAAGCGTCTGCGGAAGTACATGCCAAGATGAGCTCCCTCGAATGCTACACGCGGCTACAGCCTGGCAATCTCTTGACGGTTTCAGGTACTCCATTCTAACTTGGGCCCGAGAGCTGTCTGACGACTCTCTTGTCACATGTTTTGGGTTTAGGGAACTACGAACTACTGCCTGCCTACGTCGCGTGACACATCGATAACCCGGCTCAAAGAGAAATATCACCGTCCAATCCTCAAGGGGTCCTGATCCTTCCACCCCAACCCATCACGACATTGCCAAAGTCCCCAGTTTCACCTCCGTGGCATTGGAGCCCACAGAGCTGAGTCTTCGCGCAGGCACCTGGAGAGGGGCCATGGCTTCGAGCAGAACGGAGCGGGGTCACAGGAGCAACAGCGGACTTGCTGCGGGAAGTTCAACATGTCACAGGCTCTACGGTCTCCTTTCAAGCGCCAACCTCCCAGAGTGCATGCTGCACATTGCTGTGATGGCAGGTGGACATCGTTTGTAGGTATGGATACTTCGTCGTCTTGCAGTAAGCACTACCGAACTATTGCTGCTTCCAGCAATCGGATGTGGTACGGGTCGGATTTCGGCAGTATGATTTAACTGAGCTTGAATCCAGGAGCATCCGAATCTTCGCCCACATCCGTCTCGTTGACCTTGATCTCGAGCTCAGGGTTGAGTAAGGTGTTGAACGTTGCCGCTCGTCAGAACTTGAACCACTCAACAATCCGAAAGAGTGATTAAGGATTACAACACGAAGCCTGGAAGCGCCACAAAGGTTGGGGATGTAATTGTGTCCAGGGAAATGCTGCGACAGGTCGTTCCACAGTGCAGCCATGCCGCATCCGTGTCCTCCCCCGTGTCCTAAGCTGGGAGGCTTCTAAAGTCTATGATACTTTCAGGGCGTTCCATCTTTGGCACCCGAACGCACAAGATCGAATCGTGCAGCATTCTGAGTTGAGAGTTCGGGGAGCAGGATTAAGGCCTGGAGGCTAAGTCTGTGTTGGACGGCGTGTCTGCCCTTGCTCGACAAACGGTGATAAAACCTGTCGAGCGAAAAAATCAACATAACTGTACATGCTTGTTGATATAGTGTAAACCAAGGACCCTCTACTGGTCCAGTACTTTGAGGATTGTGCCCTATTTGCAAGTGTGTTCATGTTCTGATAACTCAGGAAAGGCATCTTACGCTCTCGATGGATTCCAACCTACTTACAGCCCTACCTCTCCAAAAGAAACTTGCATTGAGAAAGAAAGGCGCCGGCAGTCTGAGACATGTCGCGGCAGTTGTTGTTAACGTTGCTGTCGTGGAGGTATGGAATGCAGTCGAGGTCGAAGTCCTGGTTTTCGAGGTTGTGGTTGCAGTTGTGGTCGTAATCCTCGTTGTCGTCCTTGTGGAGGTCGCAGTTGAAGTGACGTTGTCAGCCTTCGCAAATGCAGGCCCTCAGTCGAACTACGACCTGCCTGAATGTGGAACTACGCGAGCGACACTCTGCACTCTACCCACTATTCCACGATCCCTGCGAATCAAGGTGGTTGAATCTCCCCCTCAGCCCTTGAAACGGTGCTGGCGCGGCACGTCTGAGTCCTCGGAGTCATCTTCCTCGATAGAAGAATCTGACGGTTTGCCACTCTCACATGCATGTGCGTGCTGGGGATATCCGATGCTTGGGTATTGCGGGCGGGCAGCGTGACTTTTTCGGGCGAGCTCCTAGGTTGACCCGAATGTTTACGAGTCAGCAGGTCGTCGGCTAGCATCCCAGGGTTCGTTCTCTGATATCAACATGATTCTTCAGCGCCTTATATACACGGACTTAGGTACCACCTCACAAGGACAAGCAAGACACTTCAGCAGATGCCCAACAGCTTGAACGCTCCGATCAACACAAGCCTAACGGCAACAGCAGTGCCCGGAGCGTCGTGCTGAGAGTAGTGCGTCCCTAGCAGAACATGTCGTTCTGTGGGGCAATCCCGAACTGCAAGTAGTCGGCACGTGCAATACCCAAACATGCACCGCAGTTCATATCGCAAACCGAATTTCCCCTGCGACCATGTAGAATGTTCGTCGTCCAAATACAATCAAGACTTTCGTCTGAATTCGTGGTCGCGTAGCTTACCCGGATACACAATCAGCCAGAAATCATTTGCCCCAAAGGTTGGGGCTGCACAACTTTGCAGAGCCATGCATCTGATTCGGTTGTGGTCAAAGTGGTTCGAACTGCACTGCTGTCGTTGTCGATGTCCACCACATCATCCTCTGTCTCGTTCGTCACGTTGAACACAGTGCTGAAGCTCGGGAGCACGGACGGCAGCTGGTCTGCTCCGACTAGCTGAACTGTGACTCTGGCGAAATTGACCACAACCTCAGCACCACGGGGGAAGGATGCCATGCTTGTCCCAGAAAGACCCGATGAAGCCTGTCCCACGGCAACTGCACGAGATCTTGAAGCCATCAACCTCATTTCCACCCCTTCCACCCTCAAACAGCACGTCTCGACTCCTCCAAGCCAAGCCCCGGAATGCCCAAGCCCGAAGCTCTGAAGCCTAATCCTTGAAGTCTGTGCTGAGGAAAACTTAGGAAAGTTTCATAAAAGCAATAAGGGCCGCTTGCCAAATTGAAGAGCAGTCTTGAGTAATCGAATGTTCAGATTGCCAATCGCCGCAAAACGCGCGCTGTAGCGTTGTGAAGCCAGAAACCACCAACAAGATAAACAACATCCTTTGCATGTTACCAAGATACCAAGGAGGTGGCAACCACTGCACTGTCCACGCCCGCGGCTACCAACTCCACAACCATGGCAGTCCTGGCAAGAGTTAGGCCTAGGAGCTGTCGGATGTCTGGGCTTAGACTTTGAAGGGGTGCAACAAGCCTGTAGCTGAGAGTCTTGGCTTTAGGGTGCCGCAGCCTCAAGGATTAACTCACGCGCGGTCGAATCCAAGACTGCACGGCATTGAACACACGGACGGCGTCGTCCCCATCTGTTGTGCTTAGCAGTCTTGCCGCGTGTCGGCTACTTTCTTGCATGTGCTCGTTGAAACAGGAACCAACAACTAAATGGACGCACACGAGCTATCTCAATTATCTTACCCTCTTTCACAGCAGACAAGAACACACGAATCCAAAGCCTTTATACGCCGATCCCCACAAACTACCTGCTCTACTTAGACTTGTACAGCCTTTCAATTTGCAGGCCTGAAGGCACCAGTATCGGCAGCCACTGCGCTTGCCGTGGCCACTAGTGAAGCAGCCTGTGCGACATGGTGTTGCGCAACACTTCA
Organism: Symbiodinium sp. CCMP2456; assembly: GCA_905221635.1. Classification (NCBI taxonomy): domain Eukaryota; class Dinophyceae; order Suessiales; family Symbiodiniaceae; genus Symbiodinium; species Symbiodinium sp. CCMP2456. The sequence goes on from CAJNDV010000213.1 coordinate 8,219, forward strand.
GGCATTCAATGGAGGATTCGGAGCTTCAAAAATCGGACTTGGTAAATTCGGGCCAGTGTGGGTAGACTTGCAGGCTGTACTTGTAGCTCCTCACTCCAACTAGGCAGTACGCTACCAGCACTACTTCAGCGACGCCGGCGACGACGACGACGACTAGTACTAATCCACGATGCTGTCACAACAACAACGACGACAACGAGGAGGAGGAGGAGGACGACGACTACTAGTACCACTACTACTACTACTCCTCCTCCTGCTGCTGCTGCTGCTGCTGCTACTGCTACTGCTGCTGCTACTGCTGCTGCTGCTGCTGCTGCCTGCTGCTACTGCTGCTACTGCTACGACTGCTATCTATTTTGTTTTAACACCACCGTCAGAAGGACGACGATGACCACCAGCATCGCGACGGCTCCTCGTTAAACTGCCAATCAAAGAACCGTACAACATTCTACTCGCTGTCTTGGAGTCCTCGTCGCCGGATACCACGATGATGTAGGAGACGTCCCAGAGTGTGGCCAGGCGGCGGCCTGAGCCGCCCTGCAATTCGAGGCATTATGCAGAAGTGAGTGGGCTCGAGACCATGAAGTTTCGTCGTTCTGCTTATGTATCCTGACCCGCAAAACAACACGGCAGGCGTATAGTGATAACTTACAATGATAACCATAACCATAGCCTTATCTCGCCCAAGTGAAAGCCTGCACTGCCCCGAGAACCAAACCCAAGGTCCTGAAAATGTCAATCCCGAAGGCTCCCCTTCCTACAGACGCTGCCCAACGAAGCACAGGCCTGACGGACGGTGACATAGAGCACCGAAGCAGGTACCTCGATCAAGTCGGACATGAGCCAAAGTATGGGCAGTATAGGTCCATGTCTTTCGATGGTTCTGCAGTTAGAGGCGTTAGCGTTGGTGGCTTTGGGCTGGAGGGTTGCTTACAAGGCTATGAGCGGCTCGGGGTTTTTGCAGCCAAATCCTTCAAACAAAACGGCTTGGCCCCTAAACCCTAAACCTTAACCGCCAACACCCGAGTAAACAACCCCTGCGACCGAAGCTTCGCAACCTAAAGCCTAAACCGCAAAGCAGAGACGATCACAGCCCTGAACCCTACAAACCTGAACGAACCCTTCTGAACCGTGATGTGCCCCAAACTTTGCTTGGATTTCAGGTGGTTGCAACAACGTGACGAAATCGTCGACCTAACCTTACAAAGCTGCAAGCTGCAGATGCCAAGCTGCTCCAAAAGTCCTCGCCAAAGCCGCCCTCATGGCAGTCGCGACCTCTCACACAATGGGACATAAAGTTCAGTATCGCATCGCTCCTCGGAAAACAGAACAGCGACAGTAATAAAGACTTGAAGACAAACCCATTACGGGCAGAGTTGCTGCAAGAACAGGAACCGTGATTTAGGCCCGCATTTTTCAATAAGGGCGGACAGCCTGCTGGGAAGTTGCACCATCGAGACTGATGGAGAAGATCCCACTAATGACCTGAGGCTGATTATAGGGGCCAATAATGCTGCACTGCAGAATTGCATGAAACCTGTTCAGCAACGAGACAGGTTCTCACTGCGTTGACTTGACTACGAGCAAGCCCAATACATAGAACGAGCTTTCCATTTCAAGGAGTCCACGGTTGCATAAAACCATCACAGAATCAATGGTGGCCACGGACGAACCCTCGATTCTCGATTCTAAAATCTCACAGACTGGTAAGGCGGAGACAGCAAAGAGTTCAGCATCGGACGTAGTCCTTAAACAACGGGACGAGCTTCTTGTTCTTCGTGGGCACAGGCAACCGTGCTGTGAAACCGATCCACATATCGACGGCCCGAACTGCACTGCTGAACTGAGGCTCCTTGATTGGTCGAGAACTAGTCGAACACATTGATTCTCGGCAAGTGTCGTAACGTTCTCGATGCAGTCGATGCCGAGGTACACATTGTATTGAGTCACCTGTGGTTTGCGCCGGCGGTACAATCCGTATCAATACGTGGTTGAGTGCCGGCCGCTGCCTGCTGGGCCATTACGGAAGCGCCTCACCTACTGGCAGATCCGGCAAACACACGAAGTCACAGGAAGACTAAGTGAACAACAGAGCATCTAAACAACCAGTGTGACCCTGCCCCGCCCACCATCATTGAATACCCAGAACGGATAAGTAGTGCAAATAGTGCCGTTTGACCTGCAAGCTAAGCACGGCGACCTGTTTTGGCAGCCGAAACCTAGAAAGCTTTCAGCAGATCCACACCAACCCAAGACTCAAGACCTCCAATCCCTCGAAGTCAACCGAGTCGAGCCGACCTGGGTGTCATCCAGGGCTTGAGTCCAAGTCAAATCTCCTCCGAGTTCCTTCAGGTCGAGATCCAGATCCACGAAGGACTCCTCGAACATTCGGGCGTTCAGGGCTAAAGTAGGCGATACGAGTTGTAGGCGACTGTCTCAGAAAGCAATGGTGACCAGGTGCCACGGCAGTAGTGCAACACAAGGTGCATCATCCGCCACACCGGACTCCAAGCACAGGTAGCATGTCTAGACAATTCTCCTCCACCACGAAAAAGGAAGTATCGGAAATCTGCGTCGACACCGGAGTTGTCCTGAAGACAGCAGCACAGTCTGGGGCTAGTGTGCTGCAAGCTGCTTTCGCTTCCTGTTGAAAGGGTTTCCGGCAAGATCTACTGACGGATGCTCAGACTCAACCATTGGCACGCTGAGATGCTGCTCGGCCAAAGCAGACCGCGTGAAGACGATCACGTGCTTAAAGTCGTTCAGCGGAGTTTCCTGGAGCAGATGGACGAGGCAGGGAGGCAAGTTTTAGGAATGCCCTGACAGGCTGGGGTGCTGGGCCACTGCGACCACGGGGCCGTAGACAGAAGGATGTCGCTGACATCACTTGGCACATCATCGCCAATCTGGGACTTGCTTGCCCCGGCAGCATCCTCAGAGAGAAAGGCCTTGTATGCCTCGCAACGGACGGAATGTAATCTTCCGGCAAGGGGGTCAGTTGGTTTTGACAGTTCATGTTTTAGGTGCTTGGGGGGGCATGAATTGTGCAGACGGTTTGCGCCAGCTCGACTGCTGTGGACATGATGATCGATCTGATCGTCATTGATGATAGTGAGGCACTGTGGATCTTCGTGTCAGTCAAACGCCACTGAGCTCCTTCCTAGAACACGCAACCCCCGTAGCCGCAAAGTCAGCATCATAGCCAAGCCGTGCCTCTACGTATTCGGTGCCGTTGGGAGCCGTCCAGGAAATCTCAGAAGCTTTGGCTGGGGCTTTGGGAGTGAGCCGGACTCGCAAGTCAAGTGGTTGTTTTTCGAGCTCTGTCTTGCGCATTTGGGAAGAACCTGAAGGCAGCCTCCCAAATATCAAGCGAGACTTCAGGCTTCCAGAATGAGAGGTTTGGGGGCTGGAAAGATTGGGCGGTTCTGTGCATGCGTGTGCAGCTCACAGTTGACATGCTCCCGGCTCACATTTGAAAATGGCCTTGCAGAGACAGGCTGGTGCGCAACCCAAGTAGAAGTGAGCTAGCCGGCTTCGATTGCAGAAAACCGAGTATGATGCTGCAATATGGAAAGAAAAAGGCTCCAACGCTCCATCTCTAAAGTCATGAGACGTTGCCCCCGATCTCGTTCGTGTCGAGGTCATGATCGATGAAGGCCACCTGCTTGCGTTGCTGCATTGTGCTTCGAAAGTCTCTAAGCATGTTTTAACCCGAAGGGGCTTGAGATTGGTGTGGGTCGAGTCTAGGAGTCTAGGGCCGTCAAGGGATGCAGGTGTAGTCCTGAACTTCTCGAAGGAGGGTTGAGGACACGAGCCTCGGAGACACTGGCCGATCGATCGAAGATCCTTGTGGCCGCGGGTGTGGTTTGCCTTGCGCCATGTGGTTAAAGCTGCGCGACCATCAACAAGACGACACGTGTCTCGGCACAATTCGGCACACCATTAGACATTATCAGGGCGCAGCTAAGACGCCGCTGGGAACACTAGCAACTAGCAGCACTAGCACCGTCTTTGGATTGCCTGCGGCTGGGTATGCGGGTTGAGTCGGTCAACGAGGTTGACTGCATGCCCCTCTAGCGCGCAAAACACAAGGGCTCGAAAAACTCTGCCTCATGAGAGCTGCGGCTAAGGCTTGCTTCATTGTTCCGGAACCTGCTCTAAACAGGTTCGGGACGGATTGTTGCTTTAGAAAACAATTCCAAACTCCACATGTAGTTCACCCTAACAGCAAAAAAAACTGAAAGGTCGAGCTGCTCCTGAAGCTGGCTCCGTGCCTCGCGAATTCAACGCCCCCAAGATTTCGGCGCTGTCTTGCCAGTAATAATCCCTACTACAACCAGAACCACAACCGGAAGCCCTGTACTGGATTTTGTGCAAAAGCCAGAACCCCGACATCACCAGTCGTAGTCTTGCAGTGGCAGAAACAGCAGCAATCACAGGCAGATTCCTACCCTAGCGCAACCGGTGCCACCACCACTACCGGTCACTGCCACCACTGCCACCACCATTCGACACGACGACGACGACGACCACAACGACTACTAC
>CAJNDV010000214.1:0-15129 GCA_905221635.1 Symbiodinium sp. CCMP2456
AGAGATTTTGGACGTTTGCCAAGCTGACACCATCATTCCAAGCTCGCCATGCAAAGCTTAGCCTCTCTGTTGAGTGTAGGGTTTAGGGTTTAGGGTTTAGGGTTTAGTTTAGGGGTTTAGGGTTTAAAGGTTCGATGAAGGGCAAGCACCCAGTAGGGATTCCTTCCGAGATACTGGGCTCTGAATCGTTTTTTGGGCCCCCACAGGTACAAGAACCGATAGGACAGCTTTGGACTGGCTTAGGGTTTGGGGTTTAGGGGCTTGGCAACCTAAACCCTGAAGCCTCTAAACCCTAAACCCTAACCCTACGGTTTAGGGTTTAGGGTTTAGGGTTTAGGGTTTAGGGTTTAGGGAGGGTCCATGTACCCAAATAGTAGATACTTTGCCCCCAAAGTAGCCAAATAGGGACTACTTGAAGGCCAAAGTATCTACTATTTGGGCACATGGACCCTTAGGGTGACCCCAAACCCTAAGCTTGCCCTAAAGCCTAGACCCTACGCGTCAAACCCTGAGCCCGGCTTAGTGTTTACCCTAAGGGTCCATGTGCCCAAATAGTAGAACATTGGCCTTAATGTAGTCACTATATGGGTACTTTAGGGCCAATGTTCTACTATTTGGGTACATGGACCCTTAAGGTTTGGACTTTGGGTTAAGGCTACCCTAAACCCTAAACCCTAAACCCTAAACCCTAAACCCTAAACCGTGGTTAGGGTTCAGGGGCTTCGCAGTCTACAGCTTGGGGGTTAAACACGACAGCAGCCCCCTCGTCGTCGAGTCTATTCCAGGAGTCAAAGAAGATCAAGATACCCAAACCCTAAGGCTCTAAGGACTCATGTTTTTAAGGCTTTTGGGACCAAAGACCATATTATTTAAGGCTTTGGCGCTATTTTGAGCCTCAGGGAAAGGGTCCAAGTAGGAATGTGGTAGGTTTTTAGTACACATTTGGGCCCCCAAGCATATACTATACTGAAACTTGGACCCTTTGGGATATGAAGCCAATACGCCGTGCAAGAGCGGTTTAGGGATGTTTGTTATCCCTAAACCCTACACCTTACACCCTTGAGCCCTATCTATATGAGCACTGGGCATTTGGACCGTTGCGGTTTAGGGATACTTGCCATCCCTAAACCCCAAACCCTACACCCCTAAGCCCTAATTTAGGGTTTAAGGTCCCACACTTTTGGCCCCCAAAAGCCCTTCAGCTGACACCTGAGTGTGGCATTTACCCTTAGGCTCCATGTGCCCAAACAGAAAATACTTTGGCCACAAAGTACCAATATAGGAACTACTTGAAGGCCAAAGTATATACTGTTTGGGCATATGGACCCTTAGGGGATCTTAGGGGCCATTTAAGCTCCGAAACTTGAGACCCCGACGATCCAAAGCACTCAGTCATTGGTGTTTGGGTTCAGGATGGTATGCATGCACATGTATTGGTATATGTGAATGCATCTATACATATATGTTCAACATTACTTGCAGGTTAGAGTACGAGGGTGTAGAAAGCAATATTGTGCGTGATTTCGACCAGCAGGGTTATACCTTAAAGTTAACCGAACCTCATCAAACCACAAGCCACCGCAGGTCTACTGCAAGAGCGGGCATGCCACCTTCACTGACGTCCAAGAGGCTGCTGGCACAAGAGAGCGCCTAAATCCTTAAGCCCAGAACTCCTAAACCCTAAACCCTACACCCCCTAAACCCTAAACCCCTAAACCCTAAACCCTACACCCCCTGAACCCTAAACCCTACACCCTACACCCCCTGAGCCCTAAACCCTAAACCCTAAACTCTAAACCGCCTGAGCCCTAAACCCTAAACCCCCTGAACCCGAAACCCTAAACCCTAAACCCTACACCGCCTGAGCCCTAAACCCTATAAACCCTTACTAAATCCTAGCGAAATTCTCGCAGCCTAGAAACTTCCTGAGCTCCGTAGTTTTGGCTTTTAGGGCTCAGGGTTTCGGGGTTTATGTCTAGGGGTTTAGGGTTTTGGGTTTTGTTTAGGGTTTAGGGTTTAGGGTTTTGTTTAGGGTTTAGGGTTTTGTTTAGGATTCTGACAAAATCCTGGACATTCGAGCCTGACGTAGATCCCTGAGTGCCAAACCCCTCTCTGATAACAGGGATAGTCCAAACACTGTCATAGGGATCCACATATTGCGGCCTTTAAAGAAAGGGAGCTTCCTATCCCGTGGTCTGCATTACTTTAGCGCCCTGAAGTCCAAACGAAGAAATACATTGTTCAATGAAACCTTGGAGCGTTATAGGAAAAAACAAAAAATGAGCAACCCCAAGAGACCTAGACCCCAAACCCTACATAGACCCTAGGCCCCAAACCCCAGACCCTAAACCCCAAACCCCAGACCCTAAACCCTAAACCCCAAACCCTAAACCCTAAACCCTAAGTACTAAGTACTAAGCCCCAGTTCCGAGGTTCGGGCATGGAGGCCGGTAAGCTCGAGGTCGAGGGCGATGAACTCAGCCCTTCGCACCTCGTCCAGCACCTGCCCAAAGACTCCTATAGTGGGTTCAGGGTTTAGGTTTAGGGGTTAAGGTTTAGGTTTAGGGTTTAGGGTTTAGGGTTGAGGGTCTAGGATTTAGGACTGGTAGCAGGCAGAAAGCCATCCTAAATCCATGCTCCAACCTTCTGGGAAATTCACTGTAGATAACCAGATCATCCCTGTGGGTTTGGCGACATTTTCTTTAGGATTTATAAGGTTTAAGGTTTACGTGTCAGATTTGGAGTTAGGTTTCAGATTTTAGGGTTTAGGGTTTACTGACTTAAGACTCGAGGTAGAAGTCTGCATAGACAGGATATGGATGATGGTAGCCCCCTTATGGCACCTACACAGCTATCTTGGATCTCCCCGACCATGCACCCAAGCAAACAGAAGCCGAAACCCTAAACCCCAAACTCCAAACCCTAATGTAGGGGCCTTAATCGTCAGAAGAGGGTTTTGGGGCATATTTCACTATAATTGTAACCAGGAGCCCCCACAACAGTGTAGGTAATTATTTTTTAGGCCCCGATACTAAGTCCTAAACCCGTTTGAAGAGTTGAAGGATTGTTGGGGGATGTCAAACACGAGTTGCATGACAAATTCGAGCCTCGAGGTTTTGGGCTTTAGGGCGTTGACGGTTTAGGGTTTAATTAGGGTTCAAGTTCAGAGTTCAGGGCGGCTGAAGTGAGCCATGCCTGCTCAGCGCCGAGCACCGGGAGGCATGTAGGCCAGCCCTCACGCCATACCCGAGGTCTGTCTTTTTCGGCAGGGAAGCTGGTCAAGCTCGGCCTTCTTGGCCTTCGCCTTGGCCAAGGGCTTTGCCTTGAGTAGCTTGAAGTCACCGGCGGTTGACCATGCCGCTCGTGGTGGCTGTGGTTAAGATGGCGCCTCTTGTGATTCAGTGGGCTCGGTGTATCCTAACCCAGCCGATGATGGCCGAGACGGCGCGTCTCAGCCGGCGCGTCTGTGCCGCACGAGGTAGGATGTCTCTCACGAAGTCTGGCACGAACGGGAAGTTGTCAGGTTGGCACCTTCACGTCCTATGGTTTTGTCAGAAGAACTTCAGAAAGTGATCGCCGTATGCCCTAAGCTATATACTATACCGTACCATGCCCTGTGGCATACCGAAATATACAATAGTATACTAAGGTACAATTATACTATACCGGCCACCAAAACCCAAAAACACTGAAGCTAAGAACCCCGGAACCCTATTAGCCTGTATACCCAAAACCCTAAACCCTTAAACCAGCAACGGAAACCCCGAAGCTCTAAACACGGTACCCGAAAGGGCAGCTTACCCAAGGGGAGTTCAGGATACAGTTTAGGGAAATAGGGTGTGGGGTTTAGGGTCTGATGACACAACATAGCCAGGAACGGGTCCGAACTTGTTCGTGCTGCTGTAGGCTTCAACAAATGCCAGAGGCGCTGCATGAAAGGCCCGGCTCCAATGGCCTTGGCCACTGCACATCTAGAGCAGGTTGCGATGCGAATATGGTTTAGGGTTTAGGGGCAGCTGACATGTAGTGAGCTTAAGCCGTCCATGGGCAGTGTCACGGATCTTTTTGTTTAGAACCATTGTACCACGCTTGCTAAGGACACCATCGCTGATAAAATCTCTGAAACTCGAGCTTAAAGCTACGAAGCAGAAGGTAGCCAGCACCAAGACTTTCAGGTGGCAAACCAAGTTGAATAGCACCCTCAGCTCGGGGAATGGCTGAAGGCCAACTAGAGTACCAGTAAGTTAAACTTTCATTCCTAAACTTTAATCCCTTAGCCCCCTAGACCCCTAAACCCTTAAACTTAAGCCCGAAACCCCCCCCAAACCCCCTAGACCCCCTAAGCCCTTTTAAACCGCAGCCCCAAAGCCCCACCTGTCGATGGACATCCTTCCAGTCCTTCGCGCTGATGCTCAGACGGGCAATCGCTCGACGCATTCTGCCTTTGGTTTAGGGTTTAGGGTTTAGGCTGCCTTTGGCACTTGGGGGGCGGGGGGGCGGTTGAAATTCGATCCGGATTCTTCGGGGTGTTTTTGCTCGATACAGATTCTCCGGAGCAATGGAAGGGTTAGGGCACTCAAGCCCTAAGCCCTAAACCCTAAACCCTAAACCCTAAAGGAAACGGCAGCTTTAGGGTGTTGCTTTTGTTGCGGCGGGTGCGGACTTAAAGGTATTCAGGGCTTAGGGCGAGGTCAGGCGGTCAGGCTTCAACCGTGGCTTGGGGCTGTAGGGTTTATGGTTTAGGGTTTAGGGGTTTAGGGTTTAGGGTTTTTCCTCAGGGTTCGGCGGGTAAGGCCATTAAGGCTGCATAGAGCTGTAGGAGTTGTCCAGGGAAGGTTTGGGCTTCATGGGGCTCGGGGTCTATAGGGCTCCAGCCAAGAGAGCAGCCAAGGGCTGAACCTCTCTTATTTTTCCCCATCAAGTCTGAGACTTTGCCCCAAACCCTAGGATGGGCCTTAGGATTTTGGGGTAAACCCTAAACCCTAGGCTGGGTGTCGGGCTCATGGGCTTTGGATTCAGGCGATCGCAGCTTGTGCCGGTTTCGGTCACAGGCAGGTTTCGGGTTGCAGGCTTGTGGTGCTTGGGTTTTACTGTTTAGCGTTTAGGGGGATAGGGTGTAGGGGTTTAGGGTTTAGAGGTTTAGGGTTTAGAGGTTTAGGGTTTAGAGGTTTAGGGTTTAGAGGTTTAGGGTTTAGGGGTGTAGAGGTTTAGGGGTGTAGAGGTTCAGGGATTTGGGTTTGCGGGAGGTTGCGGGTCAGTGCTCAAGGTTTGAGATTTAAGACATGGAGTATTAGGGTTCAGGGTTTAGGGAGTTTACCTTTATAGGGTTTAGGATTCAGGGTTTAGGGGTTTAAGTTAAGGTTTAGGGGTACCGACACAAGGTGATCTTATCGGCATCATCCTTTCCTGGTGGCGCAACTGAGCAACAAAAACAAAACGTGGCAAAAAGGCACCGGGAAAAGGGCAGCGCTCGGTCACTTGTCGAATTGGATGGCCGGGTGCAGCAAAGTCCCTTGGCAATCGCAACACCCCTAAACCCCAAAAACTAGATCGAAATCCTGTGGCTGATAACCTGAGAAAACGAACGGTATGTCCCCAACAGTCTTCTCCTACTCGGCTACTCGGGGCAGCCGACGGCATCTGCGGAATGAAACTCGAAACGTACTATATAGCCCTAAAATGCCCGATGCCGTCCTAAGCAGCACCCCTTCATCCAAGAACATTGGGTTCTCTTGGATTTGGAGTACTAGCATCGATCACGAATCTGCAGTGAAGAAACCTTGCAGCCGAACAGTGTTCAGAGTTATGCATGAGTTCAAACCTAGTTAAGGCCTATACTCATCAAGAGGTCCCCATTTACACAATCCCCAGAAAATGATCTTGAGTTGCCACCTTGCCATGGGCCTGGAAAACGAAGAAGGATTTTCGCTTATCGTCAATATGCCGATTTACGAATAAATCCCCAAACCTTATTTCTCATAACTAATTAAGGCTCACACGTACGGCCTGGTCCTAAAACCCCAAAATCGCCAAATCAACGCTGCAACTCTAAACCTCGGCTGCCGAGAACCCTACACCCGTGTTACTTTGGGGTTTAGGGTTTAGCAATAAACCTCGGGCCCAAGCTCTCAACCCTTACCCCTGAAAACTCAACCCCAAGCATATTAAGGGCGCCCACCGATTGCTGGGCATTGCGGGGCGCACAACAGCCGACTGAAGAGGATGATTTCGGGTTGGAGGGCTCAGGGTTAGGTTGTGGGGTTAAAGTTTGCGCCTTTGAGGGTTTAGAGCTGGGCCCCAGGAGGGTTTGAGGCTCCGGGTATGGGCAGGGAACAGGTGTTCAGAGGGCTCATGCATTTGCAGGGGCGGGTTTACGGAGGCCTCTTTGAGGAATCTCGAGGTCAGAGATACTTAGTACTTAGTCGCATGCGCTGAGCTGCGGTCCTCCCATGTGAGATTCATGTCATGAGCCGAAGCTGGCAGTGCAAACGCTTGAGCCGAGTGTCCGGTAGGTTGTGCGAGCGGTTACGGAAGAGTAGCGTAGAGCCCGTGCCGTTGACGGACGGTTTCAACGTCTTGCAGTACCTTAATGTAGCCTACGCCCTACGCCAAGGGAATTACTGTAAATTTCGTTGGTCTGCATGATGCAGGATTTTCCCCACCAGGTTTAATTGGGGTTCATCCCAAGTTTCCGGTATCCTCACACCTGCGGCGAGGGTTTAGGATTCAGGGTGTTTTCAGGGTGCCTCAAGCCTCAATCAATCTGAAAACCCAGCATCCCACCTGGGCGATATTCCGTAGAAAAGCCTTGCAGGTTCAACTCAGGGTTTAGTGGCTCGGGGTTCAAGGCTTCAGGTTTGGGGCTTACAGGGCCCTAAACCCTAAACCCTAAACCCCCCTTATACGGCTTAGGAGTTAGGCTTTGAGGTTCGGACTCGACGAGGCCTTACGCTCCTGAATTGAACCTGCGGGACTTGGAGTCGAAGGCTCAGAGATAGGCCGTAGCTTGAGAATGTCGGTATGGAGGATTTCTGAGGTTCAGAAACACGTTCAAGGATCTGTAACGAATATTCAATTCATTGCTAATCACCATAACGGTAATACAATAAAACAACTATAATATTAATAGTGCTAATAATAATAATAACAATAATTACTATGATTAATAACAACAATAGTCATAACAACATATATATAGTCGTAGTGCGTATTCAGGCGCCGATATTAGCCCTAAACCCTAAACCCTAAACCCTAAACCCTAAACCGTGGCTCACCAGGCCCACTGATCCGCCCAAGAGGTCCCCAGCAGGCGCCTTCTTGAGCGTCAGCGTCGTCCTTTGCAGTTCGAATCAAAGTCAAACTCGGTTTAAGGTTTAGGGTTTAGGGTTTAGGGTTTAGGGTTTAGGGCCCGTAAACCGTAAACACGATAAGCCCTAACCCCTAAACCCCCGAAACCCTAAATCCTCAGAGGCCCGAACAAATTGAATCTAAGGATCGTGTGCAAAAGGTTTTGAATAAGGCCTGGCGGCCCACAAGATTTCCAGCTTTTCGGTGAGGTTGGGGCTGGCATTCCCCCAACAAGCCCGAAGTAGATACTATGTATTATAGACTGTAGACCCAAAGTAGTCGAAGGGATTGGTGAGTACTTATTGCGCCCTTCTAGTTTTCACGACGGCGTCTGTGACTCTTGCAGGTAGCCTTCAGGCAAGCAAACACTATCAGCCGTACTTCTAAGCCATGTCTGAATTTAGACCCTGCCAAACAAACCCTCAAACTGTATAGCTTTTATTCTTCAGGCGTTGGGAAATGGTCTCCTAGGTCCCTACGTGTAGAGGTTTAGGCTCTTGCGGGTGTCAGGGTTTTCAGATTAACCTGTGCACCTGTCAACGTAGGGACAAAACCAGGTATCTTCAGGCTTCAGTTCAGGGTTTACGGCTATAAGTTCATTTCACTTCTTTACTGTAAACCCTAAACCCCTCTTGAAGGTGGTGACTATAACTCGCTGGCCTAGACTCTTGAGCTGAAAGAACCCTGCTTGCGCTGGCGGAACGCCGGGTGAGAAGGAAACGCAGGAGCAAAGACTTGTTTGGAGCGCTCAAGGGCATTTGGGGTTTATGTAAGATGTTTGCTTGCTGGGTTGGGGTGTCCGGATGGAGCGGAGCGTCTACGGCGTCGTCAAGGTATGACGCCCATGGCCCTCCCACCCCCACAGAGGACTTCATACCAACGGTCAGAAATCAAGATTCCAACATAAATCAAGCCCTAAAAACCCCAAATTATTAAAGACCGACCCTCAGTGTTAAGGTCCCCGAAATACAGTACAGCCTCGACCCATCAGCCGGTTGCACATCGGCACCCTTTTTTGCGCGATCGCCCGCGCGGTTCTTCTGCCCACCCGTTCCACGGCTGCCGTGCGAGGGCTTCGAGGCTAAGCGGTCACATTGGCTACCATTATGAGCTTATAGGTCCCAAAAGACCATCCCGATTATGGTTTGGGTGACCTTTAATTCCACAATAGTCGTATATGTATATATCACCATCACATATGTATATATACATACACATCCATACCGACATATATGGACTCTTTTGGTTATAGTTAGAGCAGAACAGAGATGAGGACAGTGTCGAGGCATGGGAATGAAGCATACTGGTTTAAGATTTACTGCTTCGGATTGAGGTTCAGGGCTTAGGGTTTTAGGTTTAGGGTTTAGGGTTTTAGGTTTAGGGTTCAGGGTTTAGGGGTTAAGGGTTTAGGGATTAGGGTGGAGGGTTTAGGTTTAGGGCGCAGGGTTTAGGGGTGCAGGGTTTAGGGATTAGGGACAGGTCGGACGGAGTTGGGTATGAGGCCCAGGCTAAGGCTTTCAAAGGGGCTCGGGTGATGTAGCTGTATACGGTCACGGGTTTGCAGGGAACGAAGGGTCTCCGGCTTAAGTGTCAGACTTTCTATAATTATAGCTTCGGGCTTAGGTCTTTTTTGGGTTTAAGCTTTCAGTCTGTTGGCTCCACTAGCCCAGAAGGTCCGAGTCTCCGAACACCAATAGTAGGGTTTCAGGTCCGAAACTCCAGACTCTGATTCTTTTGGGGACCTATAACCCTGCTATTTCGGCACCTGGGCCCTTAGCGCACGGCTCTAGAATCTAGGACGTACTTTCCGACAGAATCTCTCTAACTCGGCTCACCAGGTGTGCGACCATGTTGATCCGATCCCTCTTCATCTGGTTCAGATCAACCTTGCAGTGGATCCCCAAACTGGACCCCCAAACGCTACCTGAACCCAAACACAAAACAAAAACCTAGATTCTTCTGGCTCCTACCAAGAATCCTTTTACTATGTCCTTAAAGAATGCAGGCTTTTCTGAGTTCAGGCAGGCTTTTCTGAGTTCAGGTCGTTGCTAGCTACCAGAAGCAGGAATACATGGATTGTTCGGCTATACGTCGATACGTCATCAGATCAAGACAGAAGTGCGGGTTGGGACTATGATAGGAACCTACTGCTAACCTCTGCCAAGCTTGGCCCTAAACAAACGATCAAGGACAAAACCAGCTCAAGCATGTGCAGCCCCAGCAACGCATCCTGAAACTGACGTCCCAAAGCCCAAGTCCAATGCTAAACCCTAAACCCTAAACCCTAAACCCTAAACCCTAAACTCAATCCCAAACATTCCAAGCCCTCGATCCGACTTATCGCGTGCTTCTCGAGATAACGGACCCTCATCTTCCGTAATCAACATCGTGTTTAGGGTTTAGGGTTTAGGGTCCTCTTATGGGGCCGCTGGAAGAGCACTAAGCTACGCGAAACGACCGCCGGGTCAAGCCTGCAACCAACTTTCAAGTTGGGACCACACCGACGTCGAAACAGGAGCCTAGCGTTTATATAGCTTAAAGTATCGTAGCCTATGTTTTGTAGGTACCTTTCTTGAAGCCACATATAGAATTTTCAGGGACCCTACCAAAAAAGGTCGGTTTTGGTAGTGTATAAGGTAAGGTTTAGAGTTCGGGCTTGGGGTTCGGGGGTGCAGGGGTTTGGGGTTTAGGGGAGGGCATAAACCCTAAACCCTAAACCCTAAAGGGTTCAGGCGCTAGTTATGGTCAAGGGGTTTGGGGGGCACCGACACAAGCTCCCAAGTCCTCAGACCCTATAGGGTTTAGGGTTTAGGGTTTAGGGTTTAGGGTTTAGGGCCCCTAAACCCTAAGCCCTGAATTCGGATCGGGTCGTGTCGAGGAATTGGAGTTCGGGTGGGCACCCAGACTTCAGCGTTGGGGCTGGGAGCTCCTGCCCCTGACTTCCTCCCCCCTTGCCTTAGGGCTTAGGGTTTGAGGCTTAGGGTTCAGGGTTTAGGGCTGGTTTGAAGGTTTATAGGGTTTAGGGTTTACGGGGGCCTCGGACTGTGCGGCTTAAAACCCGAGAACAAATTAACAAAGATGTCCCGCGCCTGCTCAGTGCCCATAGCCAGAGCCAGTTCTTGTGACAAGCCTCCCGTCGCCCCATGAGACAGCATACCTAAGCTTTGCAACACGGGGAACCCTATACTCTCTGTTGATGATCCTGGTGACGGGCAGGACGCATGATGTTTATGCATCGCCAAGCCCTACACCGTATGCCACCGTGTGCTAACGAAGCCAAAACCGAAGATGGCCAAGCTCTCCATCACACATGCTGTCCATGGAGGGAAAGAAAACCTAAACCCCCTAGACCCTAAAACCTGAACCCTGAACCCCTAAACCCTGAAACCCTTAACCCCTAAAACAGCTCCAAAGACCGGAGGGAATACAACTAACACCAATTAAGAGCCCTCAGATCCCTCAAAATCCCCTCAACCAAAAAAGCAAACCCCAAACCTCCAAATCCTGAATTCCAATCCCCGAAACCGCATAAGCCCTGAAGCCCAGATTCTCAGCTCCGCATCGATCTGCTTCCTCAGTGGAGATAAAAACTCATCGACAAAT
The DNA here is from genome assembly GCA_905221635.1 of Symbiodinium sp. CCMP2456. Classification (NCBI taxonomy): domain Eukaryota; class Dinophyceae; order Suessiales; family Symbiodiniaceae; genus Symbiodinium; species Symbiodinium sp. CCMP2456. Next base: position 10,951 of record CAJNDV010000214.1, read on the forward strand.
CATCCGAAAGTCTCAGAACCACTGAGGCCCAGAGGCCCCACTGTTGATGGTATTAATCCCGCAGTACCTTAAGGACGCTAAACTGTGGGAATTGTGGTATATATAATCACCAACCGTAGTGTAGGCCCCTAGATAAGGTGACCCTAGTTTGAGTTTCGAGAACTGAGCTCAAACTTAAACTATGCAACAAAGGCACCAACCTAAACCCGTGAACAGAAAGCGCTAAATCGCAGAGATCCTTTGCCCGACCACCTAAGCCTCGAGCCACCGAACCCTGAACCTGAACCTGAACCCCCGAAACCCCCTAAAGCCGACTCCGAACAGTCCAAAGTAGACACTATACAGAGACTTGAAACCCAAAGTAGGCACTCTTCGTATACTTGGAGTCTCCGGGCCGGTAAGGTAAGTGTCGCCCTAAACCCTTCACTCGTAAACCTCGAAACCCTAAACCCCTAAAACCGAAAACCCTAAAAACCTGGAAGCCCTTAGCCCCAAAACCTTAAAAGCCCCTTATCCCTGAAAGCCCTAAAACCCTTAAACCCAGAAAGCCCAAAACCTGAAAAGCCCCTTATCCCTAAAAGCCCTAAAACCCCTTAAACCCAGAAAGCGCAAAACCTTTAAAGCCCCTTATCCCTAAAAGCCCTCAAACCCCTTAAACCCAGAAAGCCCAACACCCAAGCGTCGAGATGTTGTTCAACTTCGCTGTCAGCTGCAGTGGCACTTTCTCCAGCGACTCGCGCCTCGGCGACTGCAGTTTAGTTCCGTAGGGTTTTGGGATTAGGGCTTTAGGTCTTTAGGATTTAGGATTGTGGGGTTTCGATTTAGGATTTTAGGGAGTACGGTCTCGGGTTTAGGGCTGAGGGTTTTGGTTTACAAGGCTTAGGTTTTGGGGCTACCGGTTAGGGCTTAGGGCTTGTGAGGTTTAGGTTTCGGGGTTTGCGGTTTAGTGTTTGAGGCTGGGGGTTTAGGATTTGGGGTTGGGGTCTTGGGACCGGCCCTTGGCAAGGATCGCTATGCTGACTCAGGGTTTAAATTAAACTGTAGCATCTCTAGCTTCGTTTGTTGGTTCTTCAGGTTCGGGTTTCGGTGTAGGGCTTAGAGATTGAGGGCATGGTGTGTTGAAGGCTAGAAAGGTTCTGTCACGCTTGAATTTCGGACTTCAGCGCACTTTAACAGGGGTTTTCAGGAGCCTTGAAGTTACAGTCCTCAGCTTGGCAAGCCCCACGAGCCCGATTCTTGGGTTGCAGCTACTTGGGTTTAGGTTTAGGGTTTAGGGTTTAGGGTTGAGGGTTTAGGGTTTAGGGTTTAGGGTTTAGGGTTTATAAGGGTTTATGTACCTAAGCCACTGTTTACGTCACTGGGATTAGATGGCAGTGCTGGCCAAGCTTCATGAACGCCCCTGCGGGCAGTTTGGAAAGGGCTACCAGACGCAGAATGTTCAGGGCAGCAGTCAGCGTGTCCATGCCATCAATAATCTGCACCTGCGGGCGCGGTTTGCAGGTTCAGGGTTTACGGTTTCATATGCCTTGATTAGTTGAGCACCAAACGCCCAAAACATCTAAACTAGTCAGGTTCATTGACTTTTAATTAATGGACAACCCTGGCGCCTCCCCAGACAGCGTGGCAGTGAGCACGCTTATCAGTTGAGATCTTTGCTCGGCCATTTCCCCAGAGTTCTGCGACACTCGCCTCGCATCACGCCCTAAACCCTCCAACCTCGACACTCCTCAACCCCTAAACCGCTACCACACCGTAAACCCTAAGGCCCTAAACTCTGAACCCCTGAACCCCTGAACCCGGAACCCCTAAACCCCTAATTAATTACACGCTCACACCTTAAACCCTACGGGTATGGCTCTTCAGGCTGTCGCTGGGGTTTGCATTCTGGCTCACGGCTCCTGCGGCTGTTGTTCATAAGGATTTCTAACGAGTTTACGGTGTTAGAAAGGTTTCATATGGTCGTTCATACGACTTTATACAGTTTGACAGGGGCTTTGATGCTTATAAGGCCGGCTGATCTTATAAGGTTTGTCAGAGTGTCTTTCTGGTTGTTATGGGTTCTATAAGGCTTCCAGGGCCATGCGAGATTCAGTGCCGCAGTGTATGCTACAGCTGAAGCGCTGGCACCTTTAACCGTTTTGTAGCCCACCAAACCCTGAGGCTTTACATATGGGCTTTTTCAGATTAGGGGTTCGTTTCGGGGAGATGAAGAACCATACCAAAGAGCATCAACAACTAATGTAGGGGGCTTAATAATTATACTAGGTCTTTGGCGGTTCCTTACTGTAATTATATTAGAATATACCCCAAACCCCATTCTAATTATCAAGGCCCCTGTATTAAGGATTGCTTGGGGTTCAGAGTTTAGACGAGCTTAGGTGTCTTGTGTCTAAAGTTTACGGAACAGGGCTCGAAACCCTCAGATTTTGTGCAGCCTCACCTCCACCAGTCGTCCTTGAACAGGCTCACAACGCTCCCAATCACAGCGTCCACACGGCTGCTTTGGATCACCTGCGGGATGGGATTTCGGGTTCAGGCGTTTAAAGCTTCAGAGAGTGTTGTTTCCCTAAGACTCCCAATAGCCCATTGATTCGATGGACTTTAGATCCAAAGTAGGCCCGACTTGCATACTTGGAGTCTGGAGGCTACAGTGGCAGATGGTTGTTCATGCAGTTTACACTTCGAACCCCCCCCCCCCCCCCCCCCGCCCCCTCCAAAAAAAACGCTAGTGGCCAGCCTCAGCGTTGCATCAAACCCCGTCCCATGCTTGAAAGGGAACAGAGAGTCGGCTTGGGGTCTATATAGGGGCCAGGGAAGGTAGGGTTTAGGGTCTAGGGTTTAGGGTGCATCGCATCCTCATAAACCCCTGAATCAAAACAAAACAAGGAGAGAGCTATAGACAGATGGATCAGGTTGCACTTAGCCTACCCCTGCATCTGCACCGAAGGCCGTGTCAGTTTGAAACCTTAGGATAAAAACTAAACTCAAAGTCCTACATCAAACAGCAAAACCCCAAACCCACTCCAAGTGCTTCCTTGGGACCCTGAGATAGAGGTCAAAGCGTGCAGGCCAATCAAAGAACTTCAGCACGGCGCTGGCTGAGCGGAAGAGGGCACCCCTGGCCTTCAAGAATGGGCTTCAGGTGCAGGATTTCGGGTTTAGAGATGAGGACATCGGATTTAGCTAGGGCGCACAGCTGGGTTTAAGGGCGGTTTAGGCTTGTAATGTATCCAAGAATTTTCTGATGATGGTGAGGCTTAGCTGGTCGTGAACTGAGGATGCTTACCTTCGGTCAAGACTCCAGAGAAAGGCCTCCAGTACGAGTGGCTTTAAGGTTTTCTACAAGCATTTCTGTCCTAACGCCCTTGCACCCATGGATCCCCGACTACATCCGACATCGTATCCCTTCTAAGCCTTGGAAAGCCCCCCAAAGCCAAAACACGAAATCCTAAAACTTAGAGTTTAGGGTTCAGGGTGGCCCTAAAGCCTACACATATAACCTGTATCTCCTGTTAGCATTCGAAAGCCGAACCAGGTACCCTGCTCCTAAACGATCCCGAACGACCCCAAACTCCAAACCCTAACACCCAAATCCTAAACTCCAAACGCTATAAAAACCACTTAACAATAAACCCCAAACGACCCCAAACCCCAAATCCTCAGCACCTTACATAAACCCTAAGAGCCCTAAACCCTACGTCCTAGACCGGAGACTCTCACATCCTTCAGTCCCTCAGTGCCCAGGAAAAGGGCCCCCAAATGCAGACCTATCATGACGACACTAGGGTTTAGGGTTTAGGGTTTAGGGTTTAGGGTTTAGGGTTTAGGGTTTAGGGTTTAGGGATCTTCATACTAGCTTTTTGGCAAGAATACTGGAAATTCTAGCAATAGTTGTAATTAGAATGACAAGAAAAATGGCTACTATGACAATCATCCTATAAAACCCCAAAAACCATGAATGCTACTGATGAGAGATTGAAGAATACAACACCGTTCCTTCCCTAATGGGTTTCGCAACAGTGAGCCTGTTAGATATAAAGGATTGTAGCCGAAGCTTTTTGGAACAGCGGCTTGGGACGTGTGGTAGTCTCTGAATATAGAGAGGGAAACCCAAGGAATGTTATTGCTCATTCTTCAATACTATAAACCCTAAACCCTAAAAACCCTAAACTCCTAAAC
>CAJNDV010000214.1:20963-43419 GCA_905221635.1 Symbiodinium sp. CCMP2456
TAGGGTTTAGGGTTTATTTAGGTTTTAGAGCACATGGACCCTTGGGGATTTGGCACTTCTTCCTTCACTAAAACCCTAAAGCCCTGACCCTACCCTAATCCCAAATAGCCTACTTGTTCAGAACTCTTGAAAGTATAAATCATAAGCACGAACCCAGAGAAGAGAGGTCGTATAGGGTCCAGATAAACCCTAAATCCTACAGCTTGGCTTGTAATGTAGGGACCTTCAGAATATTCAGAATAGGGTTTGGCGGTCTATTATACTAGAAATGAACCCCAAACCATAGTCTAGTTATTATAAGGATCCTACATTATTAGCTGCATCCCTAAACCCTAAGCCGCTCCAGCTTGCAAGGGGCTGAAAACATGCAACATCGACCCTGATTACGCGGCGGCCTTGGGCGTACTGATTTTTTGGTGGGTTTATGGGGTTTAGGGTTGGGGATACCTGTTTAGTTTTGTTTTGGGGTTTAGGGAGTGTTGGGGCTTTTAGTGTTTAGATTTTCGTTTCTTGGTCAAGGACTGCAATTCGCGCCAAATACTCGCCTGAGGGCTTCAGTGCTATGTGATTTACTTCACAGGTCATGAGTGATGGGACGTACCACCAGCATGCGGGTTGTTACCGGTACTGGGGCTATCTATAGTTGCAACCGCTCTATTCATGGTGCTGACAAACCTTCTGAATGCTCTACAGCAAGTCCCCTGAACCTTCCCTAAACCCTAAACCCTAAACCCTAAGCCTCATCTGTGGCTTTTGGAACAACGGGCCCCAAAGCTCAGGCTCAGGGTCAGAACTACTGAAGCGACTACCCCCAGGCTCAAATCGCCCTTTGGGCTCCAAAGCCTCACAATGTGAGTCCTTATATTGAGGGGTGGTAGAGCTACAACGCCCTGAATCCCCAAACCCCGCAACCCGTTTTGGATCTCTGAGTGTAGTATCTGAACTCGCCCGAGCTCTCAAATCTTATTACAATGATGGTAGCGTTCATGCGGCAGCAAGAGCAACAGTAGCTAAGAGCAATAGTCTCGGAATATACATTGTGGGAGTTTCCGAAAATTAGGGTACCTTATTTGGGGGTCCTTATAATAAGGATCCTACTATTTAGGGTACTATATTAGGGTCCCCTATTTTCGGAAACCCCCTTGTTGCCAGAGTTCAAGCATGTGATCGCAGTCGTAGCGGCAGCAGCCGCAGGATGAGGAGAAGCAGCAGCACCAGTAGGTCTCCACCAGAACACAGCTAATACGACTGCTGGTACTAGGGTTTAGGGTTTAGGGTTTAGGGTTTAGGGTTTACAACAACGTTAATCTGTGGCGTAAAAGGCAGCAGCCATACCTCCGCTGGTAATGAGGTTTATGGCGAATGTGTTATCTGGATGCCCATTAAAAACAAGACATGGATAAAGTTGCTCTCTCTCTCTCTCTCTCTCTGATGCGTGTGCATGCTAACAGTAATGCATCGCAAGAACAACAATGAGCGTACTAAGTATTCAGAGACTCCATTATTCTTTAACTACGGAATATTCCTTAAATTACAGTAGGATCCTTAATATGATTTAAGGAATATTCCTTAATTAAGGAATATTGGAGTCTCTGGGTAAAAACATCCTCGTCCGCCTAAACCCGAAACCCCAACCAGAACCAGAGGCTATATATCCCTAAATCCTAAACCCTAAACTCATGGAACTAGGTCCTACGTATGGTCTTTTGGGACCTAATTCCATCAAGAATGTCTACATGGAGCCTCATGGTTTAGGGTTTAGGGTTTCATACCCTAAACCCTAAACCCCCGAACACAGGCCTTGAAGGAGACGACGTGCAAGAGCTTGAACAGCTACAGCCCTAGCATTTTCGTGAGGTGTTTGTGCCTTTGCCTGACTTGAGGTCCAGGATAGACTGCGTTGGGTGGGCTTCTAAGAGGGGCAGTAGTACATGGAGTATACGATTTTGTGGGCTTCAGGGTTGAGGGTATGAGGCTGTATGGGTTTACGGCTTTGAGGGTAAGATTCCTTTTGCTAGAGAGCTTCAGGGATTGAGGAAGGGCCCGGGGATGTAGGGGATGTTTAACTCCACGGAGTATAACGCAAGCGTTTCGGCGTCTTCGTAGGACTGCGGGAACCCTCATTAGACCCCTAAAGCCCTGAACCGTAAATCCTAAATCCTGAACCCTCAGCCCTTCAAGGCCTACCTTAAATTGTTTAGGGTTTAGGGTTAGGGGAACCTACTTTTTTCAGGTTCATATTCTGAACCCTAATGTGGGATTAAATGAAAGTGTTTAGGGTTTAGGGTTAGGGGAACCTACTTTTTTCAGGTTCTTAATATGGACCCTAATATGGAATTAAATTAAATTGTTTAGGGTTTAGAGTTAGGGGAAATTATTTGTTTCAGGTTCATATTATGAACCCAAATATGGAAGGACATTAGGTGTTTAGAGTTTAGGGCTAGGGGAACCTACCTTTTTTCAGTTTCTTATTCTGAACCGTAATACGGAATTTTACATTAAATTGTTTAGGGTTTAGGGTCAGGGGAACCTACTTTTTTCGGATTCTTATTATCGAAATGAATTAAAGTGTCTAGGTTCTGGCTTCTGGAACCTACTTTTTTCAGGTTCTTATTCTGAACCCTAATATGGAATTTATAGGGGCCCTACAAACAAGTAGGTTTGGGTAGCTCAGGGTAACCCTTGTAGTAGTCAATGGCCTCTTTGTCCTTGCTGGGGACCTTAGGTTCCGGTTTAGGGTTTAGGGTTTAGGGTTTAGGGTTTAGGGTTTAGGGTTCCTATTCCCTAAACCCTAAACCTGAAGCCCTAGAAGCAAAAGAGGTTCCTCATAATCTGAAGGCAATACCAGAAAGGCAGCCCTTTGTTTTTCCTAGGACCTAGGGTTTAGGGTTCCTAGGGTTTAGGGTTTAGTGTTCTGGATTTCGGGTGAACGTTCTGGTTAAAGTATCCTTTATAGTATTAGCAACCCTGATGCACTTAAAGCAACCCGTATGATCAACCTTGATACGTAACCCTAAACCCTAAACCCTAAACCCTAAGCCGATTTGTAATCATGAAAAACAGAAACAGGGACTTCTTCCAGGTTCCCCCCCGTAGGCAGTGGTCCTGGAGTGAGACTTTTGTTCGGGGTCCAGGGTTCAAGGTTTATGGTTTCGGGTTTAGGGTTTTGGGTGTAGGGGGCAGGGTTTTTGGGTTTAGGGTTGGGATTTGGGGCTTGGTGCTTTGGGCTTTGAGTTGGCGTGAGGCATTCGTTCGGGCCTTATAGGTGCCTCCGAGGGTGCCGTAATGATGTAGAGTTTGCAGTACCACTCTTTAGGGCTCCTTCGCATAGTTTGAGTAGAATTCCCCAAACCCTTGTCTATCTATTCAGGCCACTAGAAAACATGAACCCTAAGTGTGTCTATGCCGTATGGTTTCAGCAGGGTCCAGGGCCTTGAAGTCAACATGTTGGTTGAAAAGCCTTAAGGACCCAACGACCCTCCAACGTAGGAGCTCTCTACTTATAATGAACTTATATGGGTAGTTGCCTAAAATGGGGTTGCGGCACCCTTATGAAAAGGACCCTAAACGGTAACCATACTTTTAGCACTACCCATATACCCATACGGTGAATCCCTGTATGATATGCCAATCTTTAGCCCTGCCTGTTTGCCGAGATCGATGCACTGGAGCTTGTAGAATAAAAGCTGTTTCCAGAGACAGATTTCCAAGTGGATATCCGGATTCGGAGCCGGACATCTGTCATCGGACAGGACAATTGGCGCCTATATTGAGTAATCTAGGGGCCTTAATAATTCGAATAGGGTTTGGGGTATGTTATACTATAGCTATAATAAGGAATTCCCAACCCTATGGAAATTTTTCAGGCTCCTACAATAATCAATCCTAAACTCTCTGGGGTCAAGGGTTTCGGAGTTAGGTGGGGTTGGGGGTTTATCTCGCTCTCTCCCTCGCTCTCTCCATGTTCACTTGAAGTGATCGGTTCGGCCATGTTTCGGTAGATCTGACTGTTTGCATGGAAGCCAAAGTGGTTTCACAACCCGAACCCCCGGCAAAGTCCTTCCAGAGCCATAGACACGACAAATCGTTTGAAACTGGCAGCCCTAATCGCCCAAAGGCCCAAACCCTACATCCTAAACCCTGAACCCTGATGCTTTAAACGAACCATGAGGTGAAGGGGATTGCCTGACAAGTTGACGCCTGAGAAGTTGAGATCCTGCTTCAAAGGTTTAGGGTTTTGTGGGGCTTAGGGTTGGGGGCAAGGGAACAACACAACCCTAAACCCTAAACCCTAAACCCTCACCCTAAACCCCAAACCCTAAACCCTAAACCCCAAACCCCAAACCCTAAACCCTAAACCCTGAACCCCAAACCCTAAACCCTAAACCCTCCAGCCCAGCAACCCAGCGGGGTCACCCAAACAATGGGTTGTCGGTACCGAAGTCCATTCAGAGCGTAGTGTGAAGGATCCGAAGACCTAATGACTGGGGTCCCTGGACCCGATCGGGTGGTTTAGGGTTTAGGGTTTGGGGTTTAGGGTTTAGGGTAGGGTGCTGAAAGAGTCCTGAAACAGAACAGGGCACGTAGTTCCCCAAGTTAGGGTTTAGGGTTTAGGATATCAGGTTTCGCATCCTCGGATGCGACAAACAGAATGTGCAATATGGCGCCTTGACAGTTAGAGGCGTATTCTTACTGGGGTTCGTTGATATACCTACAGCGTAATATCAGCACATCGGAACCTTGCCCCAGACCCAAAATCCGAAAAAGCTAAACTGCAATGGTTCGTAGGCATTGGCTACCCTAACTCAAAAGAACCGACCTTTCTGTACACTTCATATAACACCGAAACAAACTAGACTAAAGAGCATTACAAGGTAGGTTTGATAGGGCTCAGGTAGGGCTCAACGTCTCCAACCCGGTGTCTGCTTCCTCAGACTAAACCCTAAACCCTACACCCTACACCCTACACCCTACACCCTAAATCCTAAACCCTAAACCCTAAACCCTAAACCTTAAACCTTAAAACCTAAACCCTAAACCTTAAACCCTAAACCCTAAACCCTCAACCGTGCTTCCTCAACCCCAGGTCAGGGTTTGGGGGTTTAGGGCTTTGGAGACCATCAGGACTCCGGGAGCTCCCAAAGCCTACCGTTTTAAGACTACTGTAGGGTTTAGGGTTTTGGGGTTTAGGGTTTCGGGGTTTTGGGTTTAGGGGTTTAGGTTTTGGGGGTTTAGGGGTTTAGGGTTCAGCGTTTAGGGGTTTAGGGTTCAGGGTTTAGGGGTTTAGGGTTCAGGGTTTAGGGGCTTATGTGGAGCTCCAAAAGCCTACCATTTCCAGGGTTCTACCCCCTACCCTAACCCACCAGAACCTACGTCTTTGCAGGGTCCCTATACATTCCATATTAGTGTCTACAATAAGAACCTACAAAAAAGTGGGTTTTGGTAGGTTAAGGTAGTTAAGGGGTCAGACCCTACTACTTTGTAGGGTTTGGGGTCCAAAACCCTACCGTTTTGAGTGCTCTACCCTTTGATTAAGGGGTCAGACCCTACTACATTGTAGGGTCTAGGGTCCAAGAACCTACCGTTTTAAGGGCTCTACCCTTTAATTAAAGGGTCAGAACCCAGTATTTTGTAGGGTTTGGGGTCGCAGGTTGTTGTTGTGTTTGGTCTTGTGCTTGCGTATGTGCCCACCTCAGGTGCCGAAGGCGGCGTGCCGTGCTGTTGGAGAGGCACCAGGGCGCTGCCACCGTTTGTAGGATACGTCCTTATTTTACGGGTCCGAGTGCCCCTTGTCGTATATTCTCCCCGAAATTCAAGCCTTCGACGAGACTTTGCCTAAGCCCTAAGCCCTAAGCCCTAAACCCTAAACCCTAAGCCCTACACTCTGAACCCAAGTGGCCGATTGTGGGGCCTGCCGGCCCTTAGGTCTACTTCGGAGCCGTGGGGTCGGCACTTCGCCTTTCTTTTTTGAGGGCTCCATATACCCATCTAGCATGTCTAAGGTGTAGGGCTAGGGTTTAGGGTTTAGGGTGGTTTGGCTTATTGGCTTATGGCTTCTTTTATAGCGATCTCCCACAAACTTTGGCTGTGCTTGCACTCTCAGGGGAATGGAAGTACATAACTTGACCCTAACGTATCGGACTATGTACCGGAGCCCCCTTAAAGGCCTGAGTACCAAACTTTAGAAGTGCATGTGCTCCACAAAATCAAATAATTAACCACATAAATCCAGTAAAAATGATCCTTACACTCAAGGAAACCTAAACATAGGTAGGCTTTTGGGATAATTATATGTGCCGTTTACATTCTGTCAATGCTCCTGCTGCTACAAGAGGCGATGATCCAGCAGCTGCCCAAGGGAGACTGAGCTTTCCGGAACACAAACCTCCTAAACCCTAAACCAGAAGCCCTGCTACAGGCAAAAAGCTTTCTCGCCACACACGGAGGTTTGCGTTCCGGAATGCTCAGTCTCCCTTGCGCAGCTGCTGGATCATCGCTTCTTGTAGCAGCAGGAGCATTGCCAGAATGTAAGCGGCACATATAATTATCCCAAAAGCCTACCTATGTCTAGGTTCCTTGAGTGTAAGAATCATTTTTCCTTTTCGGAGCCTGATTAGGTCTGCGTTTGCCTGAAGCCCTTGCCTATCCTCGACTGCGAATGCTCTCTGCTGCATGACGATGACATGCTGTGGCGCCTGCCGGTAGTCCTGGTTTGGTCATCGGTCGTTAATGACACCCGGAGGACCGATGCGACTGATGATGAAGGCGCTGCACCCGACCAGCAACGTCAACAAGTGCGCATGGCATTTCCCTGTCGCACACAGTGCGCTCCATACATTCTTCCTCTGGATTCTAACGGGGGGAGGCTGTCATGAAGAAGAGACCCATTTCGTGGTGGAGTCCCTTCATTACGATCTGGACATCCCTGCAACAGCCCGATATGTACAGGTGTGGGACGTCGACAGAAAACCCGGACACCTTAGTCTTCTGGCCGTACATCTACATTCTCCCTTAACACCATGGATTAACCCATTCGCAGGGACCTAGCCACGGCCGTAAGACCATACCCAGGACAGCGCAACAAGCGCAACATACAAAGGGTCTTGTTCGTGAATATGTTTCAAAGGCTTTCAAGCCTAAACCCTAAACCCTAAACCCTAAACCCTAAACCTTTGCAGTTCATGGTGCAGCCACAGGAGGTCGGGGGCTCGGGCTGCACGGTATGACTTGTGCTTACTTGGGGGTTCATGGGTAGTTATAAGTAGGATAACTATCCCTAAGGGTCCATGTACCCAAAAAGTATATACTGTGGCCTCAAAGTAGTCCCTATATAGGTACATTGGGGCCAAAGTATGTGCTATTTGTGTACATGGACCCTTGGGTATAAGTAGGATAACTATAGTTATGACCCATACTAAAGGACGTATAACCGCACTTATAGCTACCCACGAACCTCCAAGTAGGGATTAGTGTAAGTTTAGGTTTAAGGGGCAATCCAACTCAGAAGTGTTGATTTAGTGTCCACTTGTAAGCGTCCGGTACAATATTGAAGAACCCAACACCTCAAACCCTAAAGCTATGCGAGCCCTAGAATCCCAATCCGGATTATATTTCCTCCGGCCGTGCCCGCACGCCCGGTTTAATCAAAACGGCTAGGAACGCACACCCTCATCATCAGGATAGCACTGGGGGACCCTATCCTCAACCCGCAGCATGGCACCGAATCGGCTAAACCCTTGAAGTGTAAATCCTACACCCTCAGCCTCATAAATCCCAAACCCTGAACCCTATACTTGACCAGATGCCGGCTTCAAAGACTCGGCAAAGTGCGCGAAGAAAGGCAGCGATGCTATCGGATTGCCTCGGCCTCAGAGCTCCCGGTGCTTTTGGGGTCAGGGAATGATTAAGCACTTTTCGGGGTCTTATGAACCCTAAACCCTAAGCCACTAAACCCCTAAACCCTAAACCCCTAAAGTCACGCTAAACCCTAAACCCTAAACCCTAAACCCCTAAACCCTAAACCCCTAAACTCCTAAGCCCCTAAACCTCTAAAGTCTGAACCTAAGCGAGGAGGGACCCAGGGTCGTAGGGGGCCTTCGAGATGTTGAGGTTGGCGTTCTTTGGGCAGGGGGCTCGGGCCTTTCCGTCGTGATACCTTTAGGGTTTAGGGTTTAGGTTTTAGGGTTTAGGGTTTAGGGTAGAGGTTTTAGGGTTTAGGGTAACCCCAAACCCTAGACCCTAGGTAGCTACTTTGTAGGGCACTAGGGGCTCCAGGTTGCGGGTTTAGGGTTTAGGGTGTCGGCACCTGGGGGCTAGGGATAGATTCAGAGCTACTTTAAGGGTCCTCGGAGCTTCATAGCATAGGGGCCTTTCGAATTAGAATAGGGTTTTGGAGTACTTTATTGTAGTACAAGGAAAATGTGGGACCCGAAGGAATAGTATTTTTAATTGTTGAGGCTTCTATAGTAGCATATCGTGTATATGTATAGGCCTAAACGATGTTCTTGCAGAGATACTTCAGGGCCACGGTAAATACAAAATGCTCACATGGACCTGAATTGACCCTAACGGTCCAAGTACTCCTTATTATGGGTCTTTAGGGCTTTTTTGGGTTCCAAAACCATATATAAGGACTACTTGGACCCTTAAGGTGATACGGTAGACCCTAAGCCAAGCCATTGCACGGTGCCCTCCTAGAAGCATTCTCGGAACCTGAAGTTAGCCCTCCTGCCCGTAGGCTTCTACATGATGAATACAATCACGGTTAGGATTTAGGGTTTATAGGGTTTACGGTTAATACCTAGAGAATGCACAACCACAAAAGCAATGGACCAGCGAAGCAAATAAGGACGAACGCCACCAAAGCCCTGAACCCTAATTCAACCCTAAACCCTGAACCCTAAATGGGTTTAACCCTCAAGTGCAGTGGGCGGATTTAAGTCTAAACACTCTAGGACTCTTCGACAAAGCCACACTGTAGCAAGACCCATAGACAGCCTCCAAGAAGGATGATATAAATCCTGCATTACCGTAAGGACCCTGAACTATGGGGATTATGGTATATGTATGGGTAAGGCAGGATTTATATCATCAACCGTAGGAATCGTTTTTTGGCTTTTTAACGGAGGGATCCTTTGATGAGGAAAGCCCGTGTTTGGGATCCATACATTCGAGAACCCCCTAGTAGGGTGTTTTGTCTAGGACTAGGACACGGTTTAGGGTTTAGGGTTTAGGGTTCAGGAGTGGAGTTGGGGTGTAGTGTTGTGGATTTTGGGTTTATATTGGGCTCAGGCTTTAAGTTTAGAGTTCAACGCTTTGGTTCCAGTGTTCTAAGGTTCAGGATACACCGTGATAGACCCGTGTCAATTTATACCTAAGTCTCAAAGTAGCTGAAACACCTCAGCTAGTATGGTCTGTGGACTCATAACCCTCAAAATATGCGTCCTTAGAGCATAGATTGGGGTAGATGATTTAAACCTCGAGCGAAAACCTGTTGAGAAGCGCACCACGTGCGAAGCCAGGCAAACTCCACCGGACTCTTGTGCTCCAACGAAGGCTGCAAAGCAGACGTCTCGGTATACGGCTTCCGGGCTTTTAGGGCTTTGCGTCTTTTGCATAGGCCTTGCGGAATTTTGGAATTAGGATCGAGCAAACTTCTGAAATTCATCGTGTGCAACCTAATGCATATCCCTGAAACCCTATTGGGGTTGAGGGTTCAGGATTTCAAAGTTTAGGGTTGAGGGTTTCACGTTTAGGGTTTTATTGGGTTTGGGATTTCAGAGTTTAGTGTTTGGGGTTTTGGGTTAGGGTTCAGGGCAGTTATAGGAGAGTAGATTTGTTTTAGGTGGTTGGACGGCGTTTCGCAGCAACGCTAGGGTGAGTTCAAACCATGCTGCGTTTAGATAATGATTCTGTCTATTACCTATGCCCTCAATGCTCGGCTATAGGTAAAGTCTAAACCCTTAACCGTAAGGGTCTGCGTAGCTGCTAGGAGCGAGCCTCAACAGTTAGGCACTCAGACACTCGGCCCTTAATCGGTACCTCCCCACCCTGAACCTTTGACCCCATACCCCATGATTAGAGTGGTGATTTTTAGGGTTAACGACAAGGTTCTACAGGGGCAATCAAGGTTCTATGGAGTTGGTTTTGGGGATAACAGAAAAGTAATTCCAGAGGGACCCCGAAAAAGAGGATTGAAACTATTGAAACATCTACTACGCTACACCGGCTTTGGGCGTACAACTACCCGAAAACCACAAACTTCGCAGAGCTCTAAAAACCCTCAGCCCCTGAACCTCAGAGCCCAAACCCCGAGACTAAAAGGTCTGAGCTGCTTACGCAGAGCGAGTGCAGTCTGCTTCTTAACGCCGCAACACAGCACCGCAAGAAAGATACTTGCCCAGAGACTCCAATATCCCTTAATTAAGGAATATTCCTTAAATTATAGTAGGATCCGTAATATGATTTAAGGTATATTCCTAATTAAGGGATATTGGAGTCTCTGGGTGTATCTTTTAATTCCGCAGCGTCTCACAACCTCTGAACCCCAACCCCCAACCCTAGACACTGCAGTTAAACCATGTTACACCGTAACAAGACTACACAAGGCTGGACCCTATCCCTGAACCACATAAAGAAAACTACGCAAGGATGGACCCCTGAATCACAAAAAGAACACTACGCAAGGATGGACCCAAACCCTAAAGCCAAAACCCCAAACCCTAAACCCTACCCCTGGACCGCAAAAGTCAAACTACACAAGGATGGACCCGATGCCGGTTTGTAAGATGCTCTGCGTGAACCAGTTCATCTCCGCAGCTTACGCCGGACTCCTGGAACTGGGTTTAGGGTTTAGGGTTTAGGGTGTCAAAATTATGGTCGGGTCCGTGATGTAATACGGCACCTAATATTTAGGGTACCCCAAAAAGGGACCCTAATTTTGACAACCACCCAACTGATTTTGAGCTCGGTGGTTCGAAATCGGGCTCCATGGTTAGAGTTTAGGGTTTAGGGTTTTAGGTTCAGGGTTTAGGGTTTAGGGTTAGGGTTTAGGGTTGGGGTGTAGGGTAAAGGGTATAGGGCTAGAATAGTGAGGGAGCTAGGGTGTAAGGTTTAGTGTTCAGGGCTTAAGACCCTGACCAGAGCTACACCCTGAACTCAGAGAACCCAATACACGTTAGTTAACCTTAAGTTAGAGGGGCCTGAATCTTGTGATTTAAGGTCCCTAGACCCTAAACCGTAAACCTTAAACCCCGAAACCCCTAAACCTCTAAACCCCTAAACCTCTAAACCCTATTCCTTTATTTAAGGGGTATCAGGGGTCTCTGGGAATCTTTCGACGCTGAGCCCACCAACCATCGACTGCAACCTTGCCCGAGAATTCAGGTGGTCTAGGGTCCTAGGGTTTAGGGGTTTATGGGTTTGCGGTTTTGGGTTTAGGGGTTTAAGGGTTTAGGGTTTAGGGGTTTAGGGTATAGGTTTACGGTTTACCCTAAACCCTAAAAATAGGGGTTATGGAGTCAATGGCAGTAGAGTTTGAGGCCTGTACTTATTCCTTCAGCGAGCTTCAGGAAATCAGGGCCCCCTTGGCAATATCAACAGAGAAATGGTAGCTTCCGTTTTACAAGAACTCCAGCTGCGGTTTAGCTTTAAACCCTAAACCCTAAACCCCAAAGCCCTAAACCCTAAACCCTAAACCCCAAAGCCCTAAACCCTAAACCTAATAAGACATTGGCGGGGCCACGTAAGGACTAGCATGGCCATGTCTGCAAAGGAGGCATCCTCGGCAACTTGTAATTATTAGGGTTTAGGGTTTAGGGTTTAGGGGCTGAAGTCAAGGATCACGGCCTGATCAGGGGGCATAGTAAGCAGCTCAGTAATTAGAGTTATGTGGATACTACCTGGAAGAATCCTGATAATACCGCCCCCAACCCTACATAAAGTAATCTACGTACACTGCAACATCCGTGAGCCTTCTACCCCCGGACCCAAACCTTTACAGTTTAGGGTTTGGGGTTTAAGTTTATAGCTTCTGATGGAGTCTGGGCATAATGTACTTAGAAGGTGTCCGCTTTGCAAGCATCCGATACATGTACGGAGGGAGGGAAGCAACCGACACCGAGAGCGAGAAGCAGCAACAACAACAACAACAACAACAGCAGCAGCCAAAAGGGGGGCTAGAGGCTGAACAGGAGAAATAGCAAAGGGTTGAATACAGTGGCCTTAGTGATTGAAACACGGATTTGGTATATAATTTTCCAGTATTCATATAGCAAAGAGAGCCGGAAAATGCGGAGGCTTCTGAGCTACTGTAGACAAATTAGTAATTACAAACCCTAAATCCCAAACCCTATAAACCCTAATCCCAAGCCCCAAAGCCTAAACCCGAAACCCCTAAACCCTGGGCTTCAACCCAACCCCAGACTACCCTAAACCCGAAACCCTGCACCCTGACTCTGAGCACCCCTTGCCGAGCCTCAATGCAGAATAGCACAATATCCGGTTTCAGGTTTGGGGTTTAGGGCTTAGGGCTTAGGGGTTTCATGTTCTTCCAGTGCGGTTGTACAGTTTAGGAGCCAAAACCCCAGAATTGGTAGGTAGAACCCATAAATAAGACTGGAGGTAATTCCCTAAACCCTAAACCCTGAACCCTCGAGTCCCAGGTAGGGTTTACGCAAAGGCCCGAAAACGCCAGAGTCCGATCCGCAATCTAAGCGCGACAGACTGGGATTCGGGGTGCAAGTGCTGCCACCCTAAACCCTAAACCCTAAACCCTAAACCGTTGCCACCCCTGATTCTTTCGACCATCAGATCCGATTGCCTCTTAGGACTTAGAGTCTTAGAGGTTTCGCGTTCCTACATGGGAGTTTCCGAAAATTAGGGGTACCGTATTTTGGGGTCCTTATACTAAGGATCCTACTATTTGGGGTACTATATTAGGGTCCCCTATTTTCGGAAACCCCCACATCATGAAAACCCTAAACCCTCAACCCTCAACGAAAACCCTCGGCCGAAGAACAAGGCCACATCCTCGACCCCGGCCTTTCGGGGTTTTGGAGGTTTAAGTTTTAGGGTTTAGGATTTATGGGTTTGGGTTTAGTCAAAACTCCAACACAGTCCCTGAGAAAAGGTTGACAACGAGAATTGCGACAGGCACGGCACAAGGGGCTTGCCTTCTTCTTCGGGGCTTGCGTCAAGTCTGTACAGGTTATACGTATTGGGGCAATTCCAAGCAGGGTACGTATAGCTGGTTCTACAAACTGTGCAAAACTCGCGCTGAGCAAGCCCCTTGAACTCGTGCAAGGCATCCTGCCCTGGAGTCTAAAGACATTACATAACCCTGATCGTGTGAATTGCATAAGAACGGTAAAAACCTCAAACCCTAAACCAAAAGAGCCCCAACTCCTAAACCGAGACCCTGAAACCTTGATCTTGGAAGATTTCAGCCTCGAGGGTGCAGGGGTGTTCCGTGACCTGTCTGGGGAGGATAGTGGGAGGTTCATGGGTAGTTATAAGTCGTGTTATGGATCCCTAAACCCTAAACCCTAAGGATGTATAACTCCACTCATAACTACCCATGAACCTCTACGTATGCTCGTTTTCATTTCGCAGCATACCCGGACCCTTGATATGAAGCTCCTTAGGTTGAGGGGTGTGTTTCTCACCTTTTGACTTCTATCTTTGTCAGGTCATGGCTGCAAAAAAGAAACACACGAACTAAAACCGTAACTCTAAGCCCTGAACTCCACACCCTAATTCTCAACCCTAAGCAAGTGTCCAAACCCAAAACCCCCAACCCTAAACTCTAGAACTAACGACTCCCTGAACCCTGAATTCAATCTTTAGATCAACACCTTTTTTGGGCTACTGTAGCCAGCTTTATGGTTAGGACATGTTAGGACCCTGCTTCAAATATTCAGATAGCCTAGAAAAGCAGTTACTGGAGAGCATAGGCAAACTCTGAGTCTTACATTGCTGGGGCCCAAACCTGGCATAAAACCCCTAAGCCCTAAACCCTAAACCCCTAAACCCTAGACAAGTTCGACAGAACTTCCGACTGCAAACAGGTGCTTCGTCAATGAGCCCTGCGATTGCACAGTGCTGGGGACTTGGTCGGCCATGAAGTAAACCTGCGTTTAGGGTTTAGGGTTTAGGGTTGAGGGGTTAAAAAACCCCATTACCGTTTTGTGGGTTTTGACAAGGCTCCGTCTTACAGAACCCTAAACCCTGGGTGCAGATCTTGTCGGATGACACGAAGCATCTCTAACGCCCTTGTCTAGTTGTTGAGGCCCCTGCATTCTACCTTTTTATAGCTCGACGATGGGAACTCTGGTGGTAACCCATTGTGGTAGCCTTCATAGTAAGCTCTATAAAGCCTAGGCCATAAAATCCTGAACCTCAAACACCCGGAGTTTGTTTTGTTTTTACATGGGCCTTCACATCTACTGAAACTGTTAAAAGCCAGGGATTCTCTGAGCCTCAATCCTGAACTAGAGTTTAGGGGTTTAGGGTTTAGGGGTTTAGGGTTTCTGGGTTTTGGGGTTTTGGGGTTTAGGGGTTTAGGGTTTAGGGGTTTAGGGGTTTAGGGTTTAGGGGTTTAGGGTTTAGGGGTTTAGGGGTTTAGGGTTCAGGGTCCAGGGTCTAAAGTGCTCTGCAGTGGTTAAACACCTTCAAGATGCGTCGCATAAGGCCGTATATTGCAAGCCTTGCTCAGCCGCAGAGGGAGTCGAGATGTCACCGGCCGAGGGTACAAAGTTATGAGTTCGGCTTTTGCCGAGGTTTAGAGTCGAGCCTCCCCGCCTCCCCAACTACTGATCGCTGGAGCCCATGAGAACTATCAGACACCTATATGAGGGATAAAAAGTGAGGGGGGGCCCAGGTTTGGCGTCCCTGACTGTCCTGCATCTGATACCCGGATGCCCCTTGATCGCCTTGCTGACGACAAGCAACCCTGGGACCGGTTCGTTGTTCACGTGAGATACTTCACCTTGATGATCAATCATCCGCGCTGGCCTATCATGCGTCTGGTCGCCTCCCAGAGACGCGAAGCGAGGATCCAAATGACCTGTAACCCCGAAAACCAAAGCTAAAGCCCAAGCGAAGGCTGTTGTTGCACCCGCCTTCGGCCCATGAAACCAGCTGGAAGCAGACACAGGCTTGAAGCAGACATCACTTTTGTCTTCTAGCTTTATACAACTGTGCCAAAGGTTTTGTTATTCACCCTTGCATTATACGGCGCTTCAGCCGAAAGCCCTAAGCCCTAGACCGTCAGCTCTGCCACCTGAAACCCTAAATTCGGATACCCTAAGCCTAAACCCTAAACCCTAAATTCGGATACCCTAGACCCTAAGCCCTAAACCCTAAATTCGGATACCCTAAACCCTAAACCCTGAACCTAATACCCTGATTTCGGACACCCTCAGCCCATGCCCTGCAGGAAGTGCCAAGTCAACACCATCCAGAGAGCAGGCCGGCGTTACACGGGGAGTGGGTTTGTTAAAAGGGCTTCCTTTGCGGGTTTATAAACCCTAAGGCTCTAACGACTCATATGTTAAGGCTTTTGGGCCGAAAGACCATACTATGTAAGGCTTTTGCGCTATTTTGAGCCTTAGGGTAAGGGTTATCACGAGGATTACTTCTTACGGTTTCGTCTGGCAGCCTGAAGAATGAAGAATCACCAGCACTTTCACCAAAGCCTAATTCGAATTGCTAAGGTCCCTAGTCTAAGTGTCCCTTTCACAGGCTAGAGTAGATGGTTTAGTGAGTGTTCAGGATTTGGGGTTTAGAGTTTAGGGAAACCCTAACCCTAACCCTAACCCTAACCCTAAACCCTAAACCCTAAACCCTAAACCCTAAACCCTAAACCCTAAACCCTAAACCCTAAACCCTAACCCTAACCCTAAAATCCCAAAGGTTTAGGGTTTCGGCTGATTGACTTCGTAAGCAGGCTAAGTGGGTCAGGAGTCAACGGGGCTTAGCCCTAAACCCTAAACCCCTATAAACCCTAAACCCTAAACCTAGTCTTAAACCCTACACCCAAGAGGTCGCGAGGGCTGTCCTCACGTAGAATCCTCAGCCTCCGCTTATCACTTGACTTGTTTTGTCCTTAGCCGCTTTAGGGTTTAGGGTTTAGGGTTTAGGGTTAGGGTTGAGGGTTGAGGGTTTAGGGTTTAGGGTTTAGGGGTAGAGGCATGAACAGTTAGTCGTACTATACTTGAGGGATCCTTTACCATAGCATACCCCAATACCCAATCCAAGTTGCTAACCCTAAGGGTCCAAGTACCCAAATAGTAGGGATCAGGGTCCAAAAACCATTCAGAGTATGGATTTTGGGACCTAAAACCTTAATATTTGGGTACTCGGACCCTCTGGGTAAGGCCTTTGCATTATGCCAGAAGCATCCCAGACACTCCCGAACGACGACACCCCTCAGCCCAAGCCGTAAAACCCTAAACCCTAAACCCTAAAACCTCAACCTAAAACCAAAACCCTAAAGCCTAAACCCTAAAACCTAAACCCTAAACCTAAATCCGAAACCCCAAAACCTAAACCCTAAACCCCAAAAACGAAACCCTAAACAGCCCAAGCCTGAGACAGGTGACAAAGGCGCCAAGAGCTGCGGCCAGGTCGACTGCCTTCTTTGTCCTTTGAAGTCGCGTAGCTTTAGGGGTTTAGGGTTGTAGGGTTTAGGGTTTTAGGGTTTAGGGTTTTAGGGTTTAGGGTTGTAGGGTTTAGGGTTGTAGGGTTGGTTTAGGGTTTAGGGTTGCAGGGCCATGTCCACGCCTAGTATATACTACGGTTGCTGATATACATCCTGCATTACCCATAATTCGGGATATACCATAACTCCCAGAGTAGAGGGTGCTTAAGGTAGTGCAGGATTTATATCATCAACAGCACGACCCTTAAGTACCTGTAGTGGAACTCCTTTAAGGCTTGAGTATATCATGTTATGCCGGCGCATGGACCTTTACCCTAAGGCCCAAAATAGCCCCCAAAAGCCTTACATCGTATGGTCTTTGGGCCCAAAGGCTTCAGAGTCTCGATTCTTGTTGGGTTTACAGGCGTCTGTCTGTAGGTAACGCCCTTAACCTAAACCCTAAACCCTAAACCCTAAACCCTAAACCCTAAACCCTAAACCCTAACTTAAGGTCCTAGGTCTGGCCGAAGGGCACTGCATGGAGCCGATCGCCAAAGACTTGAAGCTTTCACCGGACCTCACCGGGCTGTTTGCTGCTGGGCCCTGTGGGACACGTTTGAAGACGAGTTCCGACCTTCGTTGAGTTCAGAGGGAACGGGGAGAAGAGTTGTCCGCGAGCCGGCGTTGCAGAGGCGACGAGGCTTCCACTCGCCTCTGGCCGCAAGCTTGCAAAGTGCAGTGCTTGGTGACTGGTGGCTCTGCTCCACAGTATTACGGGATTTTCAGGCTGAAAGCCTCTACGAAAAGTGTGACCGTCTACGACAGGCCGTCTGCGTCGACATCCAGCCGTGTTGTGACAACAGGGTCGCCAGAGTTTTTCTTAGAGCCTTAGGGCTAGGGCTTTACAGTTCGTGCGTAGGGTGCTGCAGCGGTTTATGCCCCGGTGAGGCCTCTGGTCATATTCAGGGGCGTTAGCGTTCTAGGATGAACAGTGTTTAGGGTTTAGGGGTTTAGGGTTTAGGGGTTTAGGGGTTTAGGGTTTAGGGCCAGGGTTTGGTTTAGGATCAGGATTTAGGGTCTAGGGTTTAGGAGTTTAGGGTTTAGGGCCAGGGTTCAGGGTTTTAGGGTTTAGGGCCAGGGTTTAGGGCCAGGGTTTATGGTTCAGGGTTTAGGGTTTCGGCTTGGAGTTGAACGAAGGCTGCTGTTTCATCCATCGGGCTAGCCTTGTATACTTTGGACTTAAGGTTGTAAGGTAGTATAGGTACTGCAGCGCAAACGTATATACTATATGGGTACTCTCGCCATCATGTCAGACCACCAGTTACAACTTCATCCGCTTTTGGTTTCTTTCGGTAAGGAACCGTTGAGGCCGAAGGGTGTTGTCGCGATGGTCGGCACTGCGATCCCATTGCGGCTCAGGGTTCAGAATCCTAAACCCTAAACCCTAAACCCTAAACCCTAAACCAGGGTTTCGGGTTCAGGTTTTTCAAGCACGCGCCCATCTGGAAACTGGAGGGTCTGAGGTTTCGGAGCCTCCAAGGTCCTATGAAAGCCACGGCTTAGGGTTCAGGGTTTAGGGTTTAGGGTTTAGGGTTTTATAGCCCCAAACCCTATAAAGTCTAGTCCCTGAACCCTAGACCCTCATCCTTAGACCCTCCGAAACCCTGACTCCCTCTCCGTGCTTTTCAAGACCCCGTTTCTAATCCCGGAATCCTAAACCCTAAACCTAACCTTTAGGGTTTAGGGTTTAGGGTTTAAGGTTTAGGGTTTGGCAATAGGGTTTTAGAGGGTTTAGGGCCCCTGAATCCGAAAAGTTCTTCTCCCCGAGCCCAACACCCAGGACCCGGAACCCTAAACCCGAAAACCTAATCCCGGAAACCCTGACCTCTGCCTCGACGGTCATAATTTAGGGGCCTAAATAATTGCCAATACAACTTGTTTTGTTTTTTTTTTCTTGGGGGTGTGGTCCTTATTATACTTATAGGATAGATGCCCCCAAGCCCTTTTCGAACTGTGAAGGCCGCCATATTACCCTACCCCTTTTTTGCAGTACCTCGTATTATGGTTAGGATGGGTTCTACAGACAAGTTTCAGTATTCGAACAAGCCCTGGCAAAAGGGTAGGGTATGACCCTATCACCCAAATAATCCAAAACATTTGGATCAAGGAACATAGCATACCTATTTAAATCAGTTTCGGGATCCTGCTACAGTTTAAGGTATATTCCTTAATTCTGGGATATATTGGAAGATCTGGGTAACACACCCCGGGGGCCAAATTGCCCTCTTTGAGCGTGGGTCCCATGGCCCTAGACTATGAATCCCTATGCAGGGGTTTAGGGTTTAGGGGTATAGTGTTTAGGTAGTATATGAACCTTAACCCCTGTTCCTGTTCTTGTCGTCCTTAAACCCAACACCCTCAACCCTATAGACCACGTAACATACCCCTACCTGACAGGAACCCTTGAATGAACCCTTAAAAAAACAATACAAGGTACGGGTAGACCCTAAACCCCAAACCCCAGAAGGTGGTGGGTAGACCCTAAGCCCGAAACCCGAAACCCAAAACCCGAAACGCCAGAAGGTGGTGAGTAGACCCTAAACCCTAAACCCCTAAGCCCCTAAACCCTAAACCCTAAACCCTAAACCCTAAACCTAGACCCTAAACCCTAAACCCAAAACCCTAAACCCCTAAACCGCAAACCCGAAACCTACACCCAGGTCGTTCAAGATCCGACCTCCTTCGGAGCTCCCCTGATTTGCGAACCTCGAGAGCCTCCGAAGGCTCGCGGAGCCGCAGATTTGGGGGCAGTGGTTTAAAGGTTCCTTTAAAGGTTCCTTTTAGGGTTCCTTTTAGGGCGATTAGGGTTTAGGGGTTAGGGTTTAGGGGTTCAGGGGTTTAGGGTTCAGGGTGCCTTTTAGGGTGCCTTTTAGGGTTCCTTTTGGGGTTCCTTTCAGGGTTCCGTTTAGGTTTTTGTTTGGGGGTTCCTTTTAGGGTTCTTTTAAGGGTTAACTCCTTTTAAGCTCCTTTTAGGGTCTCCCTTTAGGGTTCCCGTTCCTGTAGGGTTTCGGGATGAGTTTAGGGGTTGAGTGGTTTAGGGTTATGGGATTTAGGCAAGGGCCCCTGGAGGGATTCTAGAAGTTGTGTAGGTTCTGTAGGGGTTCTTTCAAGTTTCCGTTAACCCTAAGGCTCAAAATAGCCCAAAAGCCTTATATAGTATCTTTGCGCCCCAAAACATGAGTCCTTAGAGCCTTAGGGTAAGCTTTCAGTTGAACGGTTCGATGCATGACACGCAAGGGTTCAGGGTTGAGTTTTCCTTGAGCGTACCGCGAAGGTTTGGGGTTTGGGTTCCTTTACGCGGGTTCTAGAACCCACAATGGCCATGTACTCAAATGAAATAGTGGTTTCATTGGCCCCAAAGTACCCAAATAGGGGCTACTTTAAGGCCGAAATATCTACTAATTGGGTACATGGACCCTTAGGGGAAACCCTACACCCTAAACCCTAAATCCTAAACCCTAAACCCTAAACCCTAAACCCTAAACCCTAAACCCTAAACCCTTCGGGTAAGGCTGTCAGGGTTCTCCGACTCTGGGCCTGTCAAGCCGTTTCTGCTTGATGCCTATGGCACGGGGATCCACTTCAGGAGCCCCTCTCCCAAATTGGGCTTTTTGGGAGACTGAAGGTCACAAGCACTTTATTTTTATGTTTAGGGTTTAGGGGTTTAGGGTTTAGGGTTTAGGGGGGCTTCCATTTCACAGCGGCTCGGTCGAGCCGAAGTCAGTCTTGTTGGACCGCAACCACAAAGCCTACGATGCTTTCTTCCTCGCTGTCGCGACGATCGAGCAATTCCTGCAAACCCTAAACCCTAGACCCTAAACCAAAACCGTGACAAAGAGAGTAGTATAGGGGCCTAAATAATTACCTATACTATTTTGGGATTTCCTTATCATAATTAATCATAGCATAATGGGCCCCAAAACCCAATTCCATAATTAATCATAGCATAATGGGCCCCAAAACCCAATCTTAATCATTAGGGCCCCTGCATTAAAGGCCCGGGAAGCTGAACCGCAGGAAAATGCAATCCTGCGGCGGAGCCTTACATGAACAAGCTCGTCCCAGCTTCCCAGAGAATCCAATACACTGCTTAATTAATATAATTATGGTATAGACCTTAAGTTATAAGGGCCGTATTATTGTGATAGAAGGTATATTCCTTGAGACAGGGGTATTGGGTTCTCTGGGTTGGAGGATCACAGGACTTTTCTTGCGGGTACTGTAGGGTTCAACAATACGTATCGCTTGGGAGTTAGTAGCTAGGATAGTAGTTAAGGTAGCTGTACTTTTAATGAATGAACTCCCAATTAGGGTACGTACTTATAACTGTACTTGCTAAGTCCATTGATCCTCCAAGTACCCCTTAGGTTCAAAGCAGTCAGAGGCTTTGTGTGGTTCTCGTCTTTGGGACCAGCATCTTTGCTCTCTGAGCCCTTTGAAAACTAACCCGGAACCCTAAATCGCTAACACCCCCGAACCTACCCTAAGGCCTAAGGCTTTAAACCCTAAACCCTAAACCCCAAACCCCCAAGCCCAAAAGCCTTGCGAAATATACGTAGTTAGGGTAAAGTCTGATTTATAAAGCCGCCCCTTCCTTAAGAACCCAATTTTGTTTAGGGTTTAGGATTCAGGGTTTCCTACAATATAATCGCTACAAAGAGGAGGGGGTTTACCAATCAGGTGCACTGTCTACAGCACCCTAAACCCTTAACCCTTAACCCTAAACCCTAAACCCTAATTTTGCAAGCCTCAAATCGAGGTACCCTCCTGCGATGCCCTGGTTGACACCACGTTCTCCTACGAGATCCTTTGGCGCAGAAACACCCCAAAAACCTTGTTGTCCTGTTCTCTAGCCATAAGGCTCAAAATGGCCCAAAAACCCTGTATAGTATAGTCTTTGGGCCCAAAAGCCTTAAAATATGAGTCCTCAGAGCTTTTGGGTAACCTATAATTATAAGGCTCCAAGAGCTCATTAGCTCATTTTCAAGGCTTTTGAGCTATGTTGAGCGGCCTTGCGGTAGGGCTCCTAGGAGGGTGCTGGCTTCCTGTGCGCAAGGACAAGGCTTTCACGCTACAAGGCCCCAGGAAACAGGGTCTTAGTTCCTCAATACCCAACCTTTAAACTTTTTGGGTTCTTGTAGTTTAGTAGTAATCTGAAAGTTTAACCTGTTATTTCCCTGGCTTATTGGCGAAGTAAGGGGTAAAGCATGGTTTGTTGTTTACATCTTTTCATCTGGCATAGAACATCGCTGTACCGCGTGAGGAGTACCCGGCGTTTAGATAAGCTTGAGTTGAACCAGAAGGGTCCTGCTCCTGCATAAGGAAGCATCGAAAGGACCTCCACCACTCAATAGTGTACTATAGAAGCCTCAACAATTCTCAATGTTATTTCGTAGGGTTCCTTGTTATAGAAGACTATAAAGGAGCCCGAAAAAACCCGATTCTAATGATCAAGGCCCCTACATTCTCCTAGTTTCACTAAGAAGGATCCCTATCATAAGGCCCAGTGATCTCCTCGACAGTGCATCCGAGCATCTGAGCAGCTCCGCCCTTATAGCCTCCAAGCACCCAACCCTAAGGGTCCAAAGGGCCCAATAACAGGGTACTTTGGTTTCGGATAGTAGCTATCTAGGTGAATGTTTGGGGGAGGTTACTAGGTACTTGGGCCCTTAGAGCAAGCCCCAAACCCTAGTGTTTTATTGCCCAGCGAGTGAAGCCACAGCCCTTCGCCGCCCCTTTTTTTTTTTTTTTTTTTTT
>CAJNDV010000214.1:54771-75869 GCA_905221635.1 Symbiodinium sp. CCMP2456
TACCTATGACAGCTCAAATTGTGCAGTTCGGGGCATCTGTCGGACGTGGGCCGTCAAGCTGACGTTTGCGCTTCGGGCTTAGGGTTTAGGGTTTAGGGTTTTAGGGTTTAGGGTTTAGGGGTTTCGGCTTTAGGGTTTAGGGTTCAGGGGTTTGGGTTTAGGGGTTTGGGGACTTTCGGGTTTAGGGGTTGGTGTTTGGGGTTTTGGAGTTAGTGTTGTAATAAGTGTTTAGGGTTTAGGGGTTCATGGGCCTATGGGTTTAGGGTTTAGGCTTCAGGGTTTCTAGGGCCGAGGGTTTGGAATCTAGAGCTTGAGGTTCGGCATCTAGGGTGTTGGGCTTAGGGTTCAGGGGTTCATGCCCTTTCGGGCTCACGGGGCTTAGCGTTTTTTCCCCTCAACTCGAAGTAAGCCCGTTGTCCCCAGAAATGCTTACACCCTACACCCCTACGGTTGATGATGAAAATCCTGCATTCCCCATAATAAAGAACATACCATAATTCCCATAGTTCAGAGTTTAGGGTCCTTAAGGTAATGCAGGATTTATGGCATCATCCCTATCAGCTGAAGATGCGCAGGACCCACAGTTCGAAGCCCCACCCGTGGCATCGGGGTCTATCGTGCTTGGGCTTGGGTGGCATCAATATAGGGGCCTGAATAATTAGAATAGGGTTTGGGGCTATATGATACTCTAGTTAAACCCTAAACCCTAAACCCTAAACCCTAAGCCCTAAACCCTAAACCCTAAACCGATAATAACAAGCCCCCCAAACCCAACCCTACTCTGACTATTAAGGCCCCTATGGTACATTGGGGTGCATTATAGAGGCTCGAGCAACTATATAGAGGCGCCGACTATTTCCTTCTTTGGGTTCTGGAGTACCATACTTGAATTCGTGTTGTTGGTACTTGTTCCTTGGAGGAGCCATCAAGAGCAAAGTGTATACGTTTTTCTGCTGGGATACTTCGAATCCCAGTTTCTAGCCTGCACAATAAATGTAAGAATGGGCCCTTAGCCTCTACTCGAAAAATGTCCGCCTGCCAAGGCGGCTTGGAGCATAAAGAAGAAGAGCCATCAAGCCCTGAGCCCGGAACCCTCGAACCCTAGAGCGTGAAGCCTGTCGCCTTTGTACTAAAGAAAACCTAAAGTGTGTAAACCAAAGGCGGGAAACGGTTCAGGGTTTGGGGTTTAGGGTTTGT
Source organism: Symbiodinium sp. CCMP2456 (assembly GCA_905221635.1). Taxonomy (NCBI): domain Eukaryota; class Dinophyceae; order Suessiales; family Symbiodiniaceae; genus Symbiodinium; species Symbiodinium sp. CCMP2456. Next base: position 55,969 of record CAJNDV010000214.1, read on the forward strand.
CATGTGGCTTGGGGCTTAAAGCTTAGAGTTTAGGGCTTAGGGTTTAAACCCTAAACCCCTAAACCCTAAACCCTTTGATCAAAAAGAAATGCCAAGAACCAAAGCGGACCAGGACCTCGCAAGCCAGGTCCGACCAAGCTCAAGCATGAAGTGCAGAACTAGAAGGCTTTTAGGGATAAGGTTACGGGTTTAGGGTTTAGGGGTAACCCTAAATCCTAAACCCTAAACCCTAAACCCTAAACCTTAAACCATTAACGGTTTGGGGATTTTGGTTTAGGGATCAGAGTTTGGGGCTTCGGGTTTAGGAGGGAAGCCTCAGAGTTAGCGTTTAGGGTTTAGGGTTTAGGGTTTAGGGTTTAGGGTAGAAGGAGTAATGAAACACGACATTCCCTGCTCAATCCTTGCTTTGCGCGGATTGTGTTTTGGGGTTAAACGGACCCCCCCCCAAGCCCTAAACCCTAGTCCCAGAGCGAAACAATCTGGCTGCATGACTACCCATAATACATATATTTTGGCCGCTTTGGCCCTTGAAATGCACCTATATAGAATCTTTGTAAGAAGCCGGAGTACACTATGTAGTTGCACATGGAATTTCAGGGAAAACTAAGGAGAGGGGTCATAAGCCCTAAACCCCAAACCAGTATCAGAACTACCCCAGAGCCCCAATTACCAAATCCTGAGACCAAACCCCAAACCCGAACAACACAACCCTACCAGGAGGCTAGAATGTAGCTAGAATGTAGTACCTTTTGTGGTTACTAGTATCTTTTGTGGCTACTTTACTTTCTGTTATATGACGCAGGGCCTAGATAATCCTTAAGCCCGAAACCCCTAAAACCCTAAACGTCGCAAACAGGTGTGCAGCACAAGGCTCTCCAGAAATTACCGACTCGCACCGTGCGCATGCATGTGCGGGGCTTGGAGTATAGTGTTTCGAGGTTTAGGGGTTCAGGGCTTCGGGGTGTTGGGTGTTGCGGTATGATATAGTGGCCCTGAATGGTCAGTAATACCATCCCTTGTAATTCTCTGCTAGCTATACTGTAAAATGTATGGACTATTTCTAGCGTTTAGGGTTTAGGGTTTAGGGTTTTGGGTTTAGGGTTTAGGGTTTAGGGTTTAGGGTTCAAAAGTGTCAGGCTCAGCAAGGCCTGCTATAGTTGCTTGACGTGCAGCAGGCTCTTGGGCTCTAGGCAGGATGACTCAGAGGCTCCATGGTTTAGGGTTTAGGGGTATACTACCAGTATGGTATTGGGTCCCAAAGACCGTCTTTGTTATGGTTTCAGGACTGAAGTCCAGCATGGTAGTATTTGTGGGGCCTAAAATATACCCTAAACTCTAAACCCATATAGAACTCTTACGGTACGTTTATGAAGGAGTACGCTTGGAACCCTTATAGGACCTCCGTTATAATTCATGGAAGCAGCCCCTTGGTTGGTTCTTTCGCTGTTTTGTACTAGGCTGCTGAGGCTCTTTTGCTTAGGGTTGAGTGTCCGGGGTTTAGGGTTTAGGGTTTAGTGTCTAGGGTTTAGAGTTCATGGCCTCATTTAGAGTTTAGAGGGTGTTCAGGGGGTGTTTAGGGTCATAGGGGCTAAGGGCTCCTGGCCCGGTCCCATTTCAGAGTTTAAAGGGTTATACCCTACCCCGTTTTGCGGGCACCCAGTTTCAAGCTGATCGACAAGTAGGTGCGCGCCTGAAAGAGGATGGGTATGACTCTTTACCCTCAACCAGTAAACCCTAAACCCTGAACCCTGAACCCTAAACCCTCCCTAAACCCTAAACCCTAAACCTTAAACCCTAAACCCTAAACCCTAAACCTAAACCCTGAAACCTAAACCCTGAAGCCTAAACCTAAAGCCCTTTAGGTAGGGTCAACGTTCAGGGTCTGCGATGATGAGTTTCGGGCCCCAGGCTTTCGTGAGGTAGGTTCCTGGTCAGTCCCTTTAGGGTTTAGGGTTTGAGGGTTTAGGGTTTTGGGTTTTGGGTTTGAGGGTTTAGGGTTTAGTGTGTATTTAGGGTGTAGAGTTGAGGGTTTAGGGTTATTTAGGGTGTAGAGTTGAGGGTTTAGGGTTTAGGGTGTATTTAGGGTGTAGAGTTGAGGGTTTAGGGTTTAGGGTTAGGGGAACTAGCCAGAGACGCCCAACAGCGTCAATTGAGGAGCATCGGTAACATCACACTAAGTATCCCTCTATGGTCCTGAGGCTCCAGGTACATTGCTTAATTCGGGCTTGTGAAGTGTCCTCGTGGTAAAGGTTTGGAATATCACGTAATTCGATTCCATAGATCTCCTTCCTATGAACCGTACAAACTTAAATATACTATACAAACTGAAATATACACCCCGAGGAGCCCACTTCGAATCGCCAATGGCCCTGAAAATACACGACCTAAATGCCAGTCAGGTAGAGGCTCCAAAACCCAAGCATTAAACTCTAAACCCCCAACCCCGATCCCATACTCGAAGCCCTTCCCTACGGGTCCATGTACCCAAATAGTATATACTTCGGCCCCAACGCACCTGTATAGGGACTACGCTAAGGCCAAAGTATATACTAGTTGGGTACATGGACCCTAAGCCCTTATAAGTCCTTCACCCTAAATCCCAAACCCTACACTTTATAAACCCTTCACCCTACATCCCAAACCCAACACCTTATAAACCCTTCACCCTAAATCCCAAACCCTAAACCTTACCGCAAACTCTACGCCGAAAATCCCCAAATCCTAAGCCCTAAACCCTAAAACCCTAAATCCTTGTTTCCTGACCCACACCATTAAGGCTCCAACCGTCCGCGAATTCTCCACGCTCACTTCGAGGACCACGGTTTAGGGTCTAGAGTTCAGGGTTTAGGGTTTAGGGCATCGCATGCTCTCCCGAAACCTACATATAGTTACTATCCTTACCTTGTTGTTGGGCCCTTCGGACCCTGATGGAAACCTAAAGGACCTAAGGGTGAAAGTACACGTACTAGTTAGCTGTTGGGCCAAAGAAGCAGTCGGAGAATAGCATTTCGAACCTGAGGCCCTGCTATCTGGATATCTGGACCCCAACCCTAAGCCCTGAACCCTAAACCCGAAGCCCTATAAACCCGAAGCCCTAAACCTAAACCCTAAGCCCGAAGCCCTGAACCCGAAGCCCTAAACCCTAGACCGTAATTAAGCGCTAAACTATAAACCCTGGATAGCTTCTCTCTTTTAAGGCCAGCTTCTTGGCGGCTCCCTGAAGCAAACGCGGGGTCAGCAGTATTTCTTCTCCCCGGTTCTAGGAACGTGCACCACAGTTAAGAGCTTAGAGTTTAGGGTTTAGGGTTTTAGGGTTTAGGGTTTTGGGGGTTTAGTGGCTTAGGGTTTAGGGTTCTCGTGCTGATATGACGAGGCTTTCTGGGTCCTAAGGCTTGGCACACCGATCCTTACCTTAAGATTCCAAGTTCTCAATGATCATCAACTCTCCAAACCGAGTAACTTTGTATAATTCTACCCTAAACCCTAAGCCCGAAACCCTAAACCCTAAACCCAAGCATTTGCTTATTGGGTCCTTCGGGTCCTTCACTACTGGGATGGTTCGGGAACGCGGGCTCAGCAAATAGGTTGCGGGGGGAGTTGCGATGTAGAGGTCTGGACACACATTTATCAGAGAAAATGTCTCACTACATGTTTTAAGTTTGCATACACCAAAACCTACCCCACAGCCACAGTCCTGTTCCATTGACCTAAACCCTAAACTCTAAACCCTAAACCCTAAACCCTGGCCCTATACAACTTGAGGTTCCAGAGGGGGTCCGTTCAGATGAGGATAGTTAAAGCTACCCTCACGTGCAACCTGCCCACGAGTTCCTGCATCTTTTATGCCCAGAGAGTTTAGGGGTTTAGGGTTTAGGGGTTTAGGGTCTAGGGTTTAAGTACATATATAGGGGTGTTAGTGAAGCCATAATAGAAGTTCCTACTACAGAATCCTACTTTTTAAAACTTACTGGGTACCTAGGACCCTTTGAGATACACAGTCAGAGGCTTTTGGCTTGTTCGCTGTTTTATGCTGTGCCAGTGCAGGGTTCATGGTAAACCTTAAAACCACAAATTGTTGTACTCATGTTTTTAGGGCTTGCTGTCGAGCTTTGGAATGTTTTCCCCTTTGTGCAGGAGCGGCCCGTTTGCACCAGAATGTCGCTGGCTGAGCTGTCCTATGCCCTAAACCCTAAACCCACTGTGTGCTTCTGTGCTTCTCTCCGTTGTGGTACCTTCTTGGGGTCACAGTGTTTCCCTCGTGAAGCATGTCTACCTGGAGTTGTTTAGGGTTTTTTCAGGTCTGGGGCCTTAGGGTTTAGTTTAGGGTTTAGGGTTTAGGGGTTTAGGGCTAATATTTCATCGGAGTGTATGTAGGTAGACCATGCCTCGCCGATTTTGGTTCCTGTGTCCCTTCACAACATGAAGGGCATTTGCGTTCAACCCGTGAGCCATAAAGCACCCAATCTCCCCAAGCCGTAAGACATGCATCCTGGTCAGTTCAGGCTTTTGGGGTGATAGGGTTTTGGGATTTAGGGTTTAGGGTTTAGGGGTTCAAGTGCTCGACGGTCTGGAAACCGATGGGGGAACGTCTGTCATAGCTGTCGCTGCCACGCCAGACCCAAACCAGAGGCCCTTGCAGACCAGGGTCATGATGCAACGGTTTAGGGTTTTGGGCTTAGGGTCACTGGAGGCGCAGAATAATTAATTAATTAATAGAGTCTGAGCAGTTAAACACACTTCGGCGTTGCAGGAACAGTCCTCACCCTTAGCATCTATAGGGCATACGGCCGGTTAGCGGCATACGGTTCCGTTCATGTGGTCAACATCCGACGCAACATCCGCAACGGCTAGGGTCCCGAATGTTGTGTGCATCCGTCCGACAATCTTGGAAAATGGTTCAGTAAAGTTTGATATGATGTTTTCCCACAGTGCCCGCTGCAATCTGAAAGTGCTCTCCATCCCCAAACCCGCCTTGACACAACAGATGTTCTTCACCGCAGTGTCGTAAACCGAAGGCCCAGTTGGAAAGCACAAGCAAACGAAGACCTAACGAAGGGGCCTAAATACTTACCTATACTTGTCTGGGTGTTCCTTATTATACGTATAGTATATTGGGCCCCAAAACCCGATTTTTGATTAGTAAGGCATCTACATTAGAGGCAGCGCCGAAACCATCTGGTTTTGGGGGGTCAAGGATCTAAAAAGCGTCTGCCACCCGGAAACGACCCCCTTTTCGTCTGCCCCACTTGGAGGATCACGGGACTTAGTAAGTAAGGTTAGAACTACCTTAATTGGGGTTATAACTGCTTATATGTTCTAGTTGCCTTATTTAAAGCCCTACTTACTGAGTCCCATGATCCTCCAAGCACCCCTCCACCGAGGTGCAGCAACCCCTTCAAGGCTGCGAAATCTGCCTTCGTTGGAAGCTTTGGGGGTTTAGGGGTTTAGGGTTTGAGGTTTAGGGGTCTAGGGGTCTAGGGGTGTGGGTGTTTGTTAGGGTTTAGGGTTTAGGGTTTAGGGTTTGAGGTTCAGGGGTTCAGGGGTCTAGGGGTCTAGGGGTCTAGGGTTTAGGGTTTAGGGTTTTCGGTTTTAGGGGGGCGCACCTGGCCTTTCAAGTGTGGTTCGTTCTTCTAGTCACAGTGTTGTCATTTTTCCATGCCAAATGATCCTACCAGCATGATGTATATACTTTGGCCTTAAACTATTGCTACAGTTGCTACAGTGCACTCATGGGTTCGTAGGGTACGGCAACAGTTCAACACAAGAAGGAAGACCAAGTGAGGGTCCAGGTAGGTTTTGTGGCCAGTGCTCAAGAGGGTTTTCAGCATTCCGGGGTTCAGAAAATCATTGCACAGGTAGGGGTTTAGGGTTTAGGGTTTAGGGTTTAGAGTTTAGGGTTTAGGGTTTAGGGTTTAGGGTTTAGGGTTTAGGGTAACATGGCAATTATGCGAGCCCCTACATTAGTACCCAGTGGGGGGCGGTATGCTCTGCCCGTATTTTTGGGCGAGCAACCTTCGCCTGTCGTGCACGACCCCAGTTTGGGTTTAGGGTTTAGGGTTTAGGGTTTAGGGGTTTAGGGTTTAGGTATCCGGTAGCCAGACGGGTGATGATACAAGTCTTGCATTACCCATAATTCAGCATATACCATAATTCCCATAGTTCAGGGTCCCGAGGGAGCCCCAAGCAACATTGGTATTCGTCGTACTGGTGAGTACTTATCTAGGCTTCCTATATTATCGACGCAAAATTAAAGAGCCTGGCAATACTATACGAAAACCCTAAGCCCCTGAACCGCTAACCTTTAAACCCTAAACCCTTAACCCTTAACCCTAAACCCTAAACCCTAAACCCTAAGAACTTTGATAGAACCCCCTCAGAAATCCTAAGCCCTGAGCCTCAAACACGTCTCCGGGCTTGCGGTCCCAGAGGGTCGTTTCGTTTTTAAGGTTTAGGGTTTAGGGTTTAGAGTTTAGGGTTTAGGGTTTTTTAAGGTTTAGGGTTTAGGGTTTAGAGTTTAGGGTTTAATTTAAGGTTTAAGGTTTGGGGTTTAGTAGGGTTCAGAGTTTAGGGTTTAGGGTACGTCTATACCACCATTATGGTCTTGGATTCCTAAAGACTTCTGCCCAGAATAGACCCTCTATAAGTCCCGAAGCCCCAAACCCTAAACCCTAAACCCTAAAGCCCTACACCCATATAGAACTCTGCAAGGTACCTTTATCATAGACTACCCTAAGAAGATCCCATAGGACCTCCTTAAAAGGCGGAAGCGTAGTTCTATACGGTTGATGATATACATCCTGCATTACCCATGATAAGGAATATACCATAATACCCATAGCTTAGGGTCCTTAAGGTAGTGCATGATCTTTATCATCAACAGTATGGACCCCTCGTAGGACTGACAACAATCACCCTAAAGGCCAGCTGGGCTCAGCGCATCAGTGGTGGGCTGGCCCTTGACGTGAAGGGTTGCGACACCTGTGCCAGCGTCCCAGTTCACTCCGATGCGTGGCGTGTTGTTGTTCTTTCATTTCGCTTCGTTACATACAAACATATGTAGATATGTCCACAAATGAATATGTCTACATATGTACATATACATATATAGGTGTGTGTATATATATATATGTATATGTAAATATTTATGCATATATACACTGATATGTCTATGTGTATACATAAAAACATAACATAATTCACTTATTTGCGTGTACATACACACACATGTCAATCTACTGTATCTGTCTTTGGACTTATCTATGCATTTAGCTATTTGTCTGTCTACCTACATAGGTGTGTATGTAAGCGGCAAGCCACGGATAGGGAGATGAGAAACATGTGAGTATTCGAGTCCGTGCATGTGCACTCGTACATCTGCTGCACTTCAGAGGACAAAAATGTAGTAATGGATATGTAAAAATGGTACCACCCTCTCTACATCGTATGGGCACCCTGGGGTCCAAGTACCCAGCTGTCATCTTCTCACCCCCCAAATACTAGCCTGATTGGCCGGTTGGTCTAAGAACCCCATAAAGCCTTCGACGTGTCAAGTCCTCACTAAGGGCCCTTCGGGTCGCAGACGGGTTTAAATATAGGGGCCTCAATAATTACCTATATTATTTTGGGGGCTCCTTACTACAATTGTACTCCGTACAAAGGACCCCAAAGCCGTAGTCTAATGATTAAGGCCCCTACATTAGGGATTTGGAGTTTGAAGGGATAGCTCCCATAGGGTTTAGGGTTTAGGGTGTGGAGCCTCTGGGTACGGCTTCGAAAAAGGGGTTCCATGAGGCTCTTTTGAGGTTTGTCAGGTTCTATAAGGGTTGATGTCGGATACGAAGCCATGTGTGTTTAGGGTTTATAGGGGTTTGGAGCGATTTAGGGTTTTAGGGTTTAGCGTTTGGCGTTGTAGGGTACAGGGTGCTAGATTTTTGGGCGCAGACCCACAAGGTGGAATGTCGTAGCTGTCTCAAGAGCCAGTGGTAACTAATTCGAAGGGTCCCAAAGGAAGTAGTTATGAAGTATTTGTATTTAGGCAGGCATGTTCGCAAGTTCCTCTTTTTGGCAAAATATGTGACAATTGGCTGTGCTTGGATTTAAGAGTATACTAGACTGAGTGGTTCCTTGTCCTTATTTGAGGCTTCCTGTTCTGCACCCCATGGCCTGCAATCAGTCTACACAGGGTCACGCAACGCAAATCTTCGCGAGCGCCGGTGCGTCCTGACGTAACTGCGAGGATCCCTCCTGTGTCCATGCATATTGCCGGTCCCCTGCTACTTGTAGGTGTGAAGCCACCGGTCCGATCTGGAATTTCGTAGAAGTATTACCGTCTCAGTTGATTAGCCTGGCAATTGTCTACGGAAGTAAGATCGTTCAATGGCGCAGGTTTGGCCTTACTTCAAACAAGTTGTGACAACCGCAATACTGTGCACTCCTGCGCCTTTAACCTTGAATTTGCCTAAAACCTTAAGCCATAAACGCTAAACCTCAGCGATCGTGTTGGTAGTCCGGTGCCATTACATACGGGTTCAAATTCACCCCTTATATCTCGTATCTGCACTGCTGGAACTAGATACAATCTGAAAAACTGATACAGCCAAATGCCGGTTCATCGAAATTCTGCAAAAGAAGAGTCATGCAGAGCTGAGGTCCCCGGTGAGGCGGATTGCGTGTGCTCTGTCAACTGTCCGACGGGCCGGGGGCTAAGATTCAGCTCTTGTGGAAAGGGGTACCCTAAATTTCCATGTGCACATATAGAAGACATACTTTGGCCTGAAAGGCTCTTTCTAGGAACTTTTCTACTTCCCAACGATACATTACAAATGGTGCATGGACCCTTCGGATAGGATTTGCACGGTGTTGTAGGACCATTGAAGGTGTTGTGGCGTTAGTTCCATGCTAGGTTCCGAATGAAATTGCTCTTGTGGGGCAACCCTACTACACAAGGTATCTTAGAACCATCTGTTTTTACCGAAAACCCTTGTCGGCCAATCTTCGACATGGCTTCCTTCAGGTGTGGCTTTTCTTCCGATACAATATTGGCCAGGGCCGTCAGCGTTGCTGAGGGCCCGGATGCCATCGCGTTCGGGGTTCAAATATGATCTAGGTTTACGGTTGGTGGTTGCGACTCTTTCAAACCCTGTTTAGTATACAGATGTAATGCAGTAGGTATGCGGTCACATCAGCTTTTCATACAGGAAGGAAGCTCAACCCCAGGAAGCCGACTGGCGTACGGCCCCAGCGAGAACCAAAGTTAACCAACTTGTAAACGGAGCCCAAGTACCAGCATGAAAAGCCGGCAAGACAACCCGTCTCAGTAGGAGGTTTTCTCTGAGCTCTCCAGCTCGGAAACCATCCGAAGATAAAGTATGAACACCAAATTTCAATCATAACTCCCTGAACAACTTGTTGCATCTTGTCGGTTCTTAAGGAAAAGTACGGTTCCGACACCTGTCGATCTAAGGCTCACTTTATGTCGGCGGCGGCAAGGAGGACGGAACCAGCACGCTCGACACTCATTACCGTGGAAAGGTACCAGGTAGACCGCAGAAATTAGGAAACTACTTAATGATTTGTCGACTAGAAGGTTTTCTACATCACTTTTCCAGCTTGATTGAATTGCCTGCTGTCTGGTTTGTTTTATGACCCCATGTTCGATGCGATGTTAGCAATGCTTTCATGGTTAGAATATATGCGGACATCAACATTAAGAACATTCAACATGTCCAAGAGATTTAGGATTAAGGGACAGCCCAAGGCGTGTCTGCGACACAAACACCGGAGAGTATCCGCTGGCCGCAGACTGAGTAGGGCTCTGTCTCGCAAAGACTAAAGTTGGTATGGGCTTGGGTTTGGGGTTTAGGGATTGAGGGTATGTTGGGTTTAAAACTCAGAGTTCAGGAGTTTGGGTTTGCGTAGCTAGCCGCGGGAAAAGTAAGTTCGATATCTACATTGACCTTCCAAACTACCAATGAACAAACATCCTGTTGGTTGTTTGCACTGGTTTTATTTTTTCTGAGAACATGTGTCCGCGAGATCTAGCTGAGCGGTGCAGCGTCGGAACCCCCGAACTCCAAAATCTAAACCTCTTAACGGCGAAACACTGGAATTGATGATCATTGCGTAGCCTGCCCTAAACCCTAAGCCCGAAACCCTCAACCCTAAACCGCAATCCTCAAGATTGCCGCCTTGTGTGCGTGAGACCATCCTAAACCCTAAACCCTAAACCCTAAACCCTAAACCGATTCATGGTCGAAGGATCCCAAGAGCTTGGTGCCTAGGTTTAGGGTTTAGAGGATTCATAAGGTTTATAGGGTTTATACGGTTTATAGGGCTTCTAGGGTTTAGGGTTTGTAGAGTTATATGGTTTAGGGTTTAGGGCTTAGGGTTTAAAGGGTTTACATGTCTGTTTGTTTGTTTGTTTTGGTGCGGGGAACGTAGATGACTATTGGGCACTTAGGCCTTTCAGGGCCCAAGACAACAGCGATCAGCATCGGTCCGCGGGGCACACTGCATACTTGCAACCACATATGTATGGAGATCCGTAAGGCCTAAGGGTTTAGGGTAGAGGGTAGAGGGTAGGGTTTAGGGTGTAGGGTTTAGGCCTAAGGGTTCATGTCCCCAAGTAGTATATACTTGGGCCTTAAAGTAGTCCCTATATAGGTACCCTTATGGTACCCTTATAGTAGTACCCTTATAGAACCATTAACGGCAGCCTTTAAGGGTACATGGACCCTTATGGGATACTTCGACCACACACCTTCTCTGCTGGTTGTACACCGAAAGACCCCCAAGTCCAAACCCCCGGTTTAGGGTTTAGGGTTTGTCATGCTTGGGAGGCTCCAGTCAACAGCTTGAAACTTTGCAAAGAAAGATCCACACCCAGCAATTGCAGCTTTATAACCTGTACATAACCGAAGCGCTAAACCGTAAGGCCGAAACAGTGAACCCTGCACCAAAAGCCCAATATCTTAAACCCTAAGCCCTAAAGCTCGAAAGCGCCATCAACGAAACAGATTACTTCCAGCCCTCCAAGGCGCCCACCTGCATGCCAAAGCCAAAGCCGCCGAGCTGCCACTGCCTTGCAGGGTTTGGGTTCTGGGTTCAGGGGTTTAGGGTTTAGGGGCTCTAGCCGCTAGCCCTAAGGGTCCAAAGGGCTTGATGATTGGGTTTGTCTATGTACATGTTCGCATACATATATAGGTGGTTGTCAAAATTATGGTCCCTTTTTGGGTCCTTATTATAATACGGCACCTATTATTTAGGGTACCCCAAAAGGGACCATAATTTTGACAACTACCCATATGTATATATGTGTACACATTAAAATGCACCTACTTATTTCAATTAAATTGTTTCGCAATTTTAAGGGCCAAAGTTTGTACTGTATGGCCTTTCTTTCCGGGCCTTAACATCAGGACCCTATGGTACATCAACACTCTCAAGAACTCGAAACCCTAAACCCCAAGGTGTTGAGTCGTGGACACGTTACGATCCCCGTTTGAGCACCCGCAGCCGTGTTGCGGATCGCCCAGCCGAAGTTAACCCACGCCCCTTTACCAGTCAGCGCCTGGGAGATGAGCAGGAAGGCAGACAAGAACCCGCGCATGGGCGTATACATCGTGTATGTAAATGTGGGTGTGTATACATGTGTGTATGCATATATATATATATATATAGACAGGTAGACAGATAGATAGATAGATAGATAGATAGATAGATAGATAGATACAGAGGTGGATGGGTAGATTGATAGACAGATAGATAGATAGACAGATAGATAGATAGATCGAATGACAGATATATAACATATGGATAGTTAGGTAGATAGATGGGCACATAAATAGGTAGGTAGAAAGATGGATGGATAGATAGATAGATAGATCGATACTCAGGGGTGTGTGTACATATATGTATACACACACTTGTAACTGTATATGTATGTATATGTATGAATATATATACATATATATATATATACACCTACTATATAAACCCCAAACCCATAAACCCAAAAGCCCTAAACCCTGAACCCTAAAACTCCTAACCCCTAAACCCTAAAATGTATATGTATACAAACACGTATATTACCCCTTAAGCCTTGAAGCTCCAAGTCCTAAACACGCGGAACACCAACCTGCAAACCCAAAGCCCGGTACCTAATAGATGTGTATTTATTCAAAATCCATATATACTGTACATATATATATATATATATATATATTTATTTATATGCACCTATAACAACAATAAGTCTAACCCTACTAAACCCGAAACCCGACCGTCTAACGCTACTGTGAGTCTTCTACAACCCGCAGAAAGCAAAACCCTCAACCGCTAAACTGTACCCCTGCTAAACCCCAAACCCCGAATCCCCTAAACCCCTTAAGATTTTTGGATCCTATATTTCAGGTAGGTTCCTTAATTAAGGGGTTTTGGAGTCTCTAAACTCTAAACCCCAAAACCCCAAAACCCTAAAGAAGTGAACATTCCATGGTCGGGAGTCGGGAGTCTCTCAAGAAGCGAGCCACTCAGAGACTCCAAAACCCCTTCATTCGGGAATCTACCTTATCGGGCTCCTTCGAGGGTTCCTGAAAGGGATCTATAAGGGAATCTTAAGGAATACACTTTAGATCTTATCTTAGGATCCTATATTTCAGGTATGTTCCTGAATTGAAGGGCTTTGGAGTCTCTAAACCCTATAAACCTTAAGCCCTAAACCCTGAACCTTAAACCTTAAACCCTAAACCCTAAACCTTAAACCTTAAACCTTAAACCCTAAACACTAATCAGGTCCTGCTCCGACCGGCTACGGATTGGTGCTCAAGGGTTGCGCCTCCTGTGCCCTCACGGTTTACGGTTTAGGGTTGAGGGTTTAGATTTAGGATTTAAGGTTTAGGGTTTAGGTTCTATGGGTTCCTACCTGTCTGAAATCTTAGGGCTTGAAGGGTTCATAAGGTTCAGGGTTCGGGTTTCCGGAATTGGGGATTTAGGGGTCAGGGCTCAGGACCGGATTGTTTTTTTGGAGAGGGGGGATTGGGGTTTTGGGAGTTTGGGGTTTAGTTTAGACTTCGTTTTCTTAACCCTGAGGCTCAACATAGCCCAGAAGCCTTCTATAGTATGGCCTTTGGGCCCAAAAGCCTTATATATATATATATATATATAAATATATATGAGTCCTTAGAGCCTTTGGGTAAGGGTTTCGGGGAGGCGGAGGTTTAGGTTGTCGGTTCAGGGATGAGGGCTTGTGATGACGGGTTCCATGGAATTCGAAGTCTAGAGTCTAGAGGGTTTAGGACGGTTTAGGGTTTAGGGTTTAGGGTCTAGGGTTCAGGATATACTCATAATTCTATTCCTTAGGGTTCCTAATAATGGCAAGAGTCTAGCGGGTTTAGGGGTTAATATACTAATAGTTCTATTCCTTAGGGTTCCTAAGTAGAGGGTTTAACATACTAATACGGTTGATGATCTATACATCCGGCATTACTCATAAGAAGGAACATACCATGAAACCCACAGTCTAGGGTCCTTAGGGTAATGTCTCTTCCTTAGGGTTCCGATTTATGTTTATGCTATCGTACGCCGTGGTGTACTTTCACAGCCCTATTCTAAACCCTAAACCCTAAATCCTAACCCCATAAACCCTAAACCCCTAAGCCCTAAACCCTACCTAGAGTGTCTTGCCCCAACGCTTTTTGAGGGTACCTACTTTTCTATGGGTTTTGGGTCTAGGGTTTAGGGTTTTCTATTTCACAGATCCTACCACAAAGCCTGGTACCTTAAACACGGGGTCGGGTACGAGCCTTTAGGTAAGCCCTAAGCCTTAAACCCTAAACCCTCAACACCCTGAAGCATGAACCTCTAAACCCTAAACCCTAGACCCTAAAGCCTCAACCCCTAAACCCTAAGCCCTCAAAGCCCTTAAGCATTAAACCCCAAACCCTAAGGCCCTTATAGGCTAGATGGGCCCGGGCTCGTTGTCTGGTTATAACTTGCTACTATCTTGAGCGTTGTCACCTAGTCATGAGGTACATTTGGTCCGCGAGACCCCTTTGTAGAGCTCTGAAAGCACTCCTGTGCAAATCACCCTGCTTGAGCTGTGCAGTAGCATGCATCCCGCGCGGCCTAGAGGAACAGCTTGGCTCAAGCTTTGGCTGTCGAGGAAGGGCGCTGCCCAGAAGCAGTTCGTACCATGTCGCCGACTATCGAGCCGAACGTGGTGCTCATGGGTCACAAGGAACACGGGTTGAGGGTCCTAGATTCTAAGGATCTGGGATTGAGGGTTTAGGAAAAGGCAAGGGTCCATTTTTGGGTTTCACGAAAGTTAGGGTTGGCTTATTTGTGAAATTATGGTTCAGGGTTCACGGATCTAGGGCTCAGGGCTTTATGATTGTAGCGGTTGCAGCGTGAAGATTTAGGAGTGAGGCTTTCGGGAAAGGCAAGGATCACGAGGAACACGATTTAGGGTTAAACCCTCTTGAACCCTAAACCCTCAACCTTGAATCGTGTTCATGGGGGATGGCAGGCCCTCAACCAAAAGGCCGAAACCCTTAGAGTGTTTCAGGTTTCGGGGTGTAAGGGTTTAAGGCTTTCATGGTATTAGGGGTCTAGGGGCAGGGCGCGGGACCTGGCTTCCTTGATAGCCAAAGTACCCTATAGTTCGTTTCGGATTGGTTTAGGTTTTTAGGGTTTAGGGTTTAGGGTTTACGGCATAGTCTTCTATCCCCGAAGTACTAACCTGCAGCATGTACTGCTATCCTTCACCCAGGCACCTGGTTCGGAGGACCTTTGGGCCCATCACTGTACACTCCTAGCAGCTGGTCCTAGCAACAACCTTCCTGTCTTCCAGGAAAGAGCCACAAAACGAGACAACCTCAACCCGAGACCGAAACCCTAAACCGTCCTAAACCCCAAACACTACCTAGACCCCCCAACTACCCTCTAATATACCCTAAATACCCACTATTAAGGACCATAAGGGCTCTATTAAGGGGCGGTTCGGGGGTCCTGGTACTGTAGCCTTGATAAGCCCCCCAAACCCGCAAAAAACGGTTTTCTAGCTGAGCTGCAGCCCGCAAGCCGATACGCCGATCCCCTACAGCATGCAGCGAGAGCCCCGTGCCTTAGCACGGTTTAGGGTTTAGGGTTTAGGGTTTAGGGTCCTGGTGGCACGCATGCTAGGATCGTGCCCTGCCGATCGTGCCATGGCGCCAATTTTGGTACTGGCGTCCTTGCATGTGTCCTTGATCTAGCCGCACTGATGCATACACAAGTGACGTGCCGCAACTATCGAAGACGGAGTTCATGCTGCTCACGGCGGACTAAACACGATTAGGGACACCTGCTAAACTGTCTTGAGAGCACTGCCGAGGCATCTTAGTTAAGACCACTGGCTCCCCAAACAGATGTGCCCATCTGAATACCCTAAACCCTAACCCTAAGGGTCCGTGTACCCAAATAGTATATACTTTGGCCTTAAGGCAGTCCCTATATAGGGGAAGAGGGCGGTTTAGGGACGGTTTAGGGTTTAGGGTTTAGGGGTCATGGGTCGACTTCGTTGTTGAAGCTAGTGGGTCGACCTATGGGCCCGGCGCAGTACTCCTGCACAGTTTAAGGTTTAGGGTTGCCCAGAGAACCCAATACCCCTTAATTAAGGAATATACCTTAAATCATAATATTCAGGCCCCTATAGTTCAAGGTATACTCCTTAATTCATAAGGTGTGTTGGGTTCTCTAGGTGAGGGTTTAAGGTTTAAGTCTTATTGGCTCATGGGGCTGGCTTATTGGGTGGCTGATCTGCTGCTCGGTCGCCGCATGGCTTGGGACCTTAACGACCCGGAAACCCCGAAGCTGTAAAGCCCCCAAACCCTAAACTCAAAGCCCTTCAAAACCCTAGGAACCTTACATCCTAAGCCCAACCCTTGGCCCCAGAGACACAGAAAACCCAAACCCTGCAACCCTGAACCTTAAATACCCTCAACTCTTAAACCTAAAAACCCATGTCCTCAAGCCTTACTCCTGCGCAGGACCGCCAGACCACTCATGATTCTCAGGAGAGCTTCACCTCAGAGAACTCGGATGAGACCATGGCGACTCGGAGATTTATTTTGTATGTTATCATGACTGATGCTGTAATGTTGCGTTCTTGCTTGTGTCCTTGCGTGCATGCATGCATGCATGCTTGCTTGCTTGCTTGCTGGCTGGGTGGTTGGTTACTTGATTGCTTGGTTGGTTGGTCGGTCGGTCGATTGGTTGGTTGGTTGGTTGGTTGGTTGGTTGGTTGGTTGGTTGGTTGGTTGGTTGGTTGGTTGGTTGGTTGGTTTGTTGGTTGGTTGGTTGGTTGGTTGGTTGTTGTCTGTTGGTTTGTTTGCTTGCTTGCTTGCTTGCTTGCTTGCTTGCTTGCTTGCTTGTTGATTTGTTTGTGTCTGTGTGTTGTTTGCGAAACTTATGAGTGCGTGTTGTTACAGCTGTTGGTTTCTCTGTTGTTGTCTTTGTTTATTTCGGCTGGTGTTGTTTGTAACTGTATACCCTAAACCCTAAACCCTAAACCCTAAACCCTAAACCATCTTTGCGTGTCCTTCTCAGGTCCAGCTTCATTCTTTGCGGGTTTTGGGAGTAGCGCGCAGTGGTTCAAGATAGAAGGCGGTATCATTTCCGAAAATATTGCTTAGGGTTTCTGATTGCGAACAGCTCCTTATTACCCTAAACCCTAAACCCTAAACCCTAAACCCTAAACCCTAAACCCAAAGCTCCTTATTACAAGTATGTTTGAATATGCCCAAGCCCCCATTCTCATCATGAAGGTCCCTGTATTCGTGTTTGCGGGTGATGCGGGGTTTCTTGAAGCCGAACCAACACTTTGGTAGAGGTTTTTTGCGGTGCTTTTGCAATTCTCGACCCGGATCCTTTACCTGAAGGCTCTAAGGACTCATAGTTTAAGGCTTTTGGGGGGGTTTAAGGTTTAGGGTTTCGAGCCCTATGGCTCTAGGGGCTCATATTTTCAGGCTCTGGGGCCCACAGACCATACTATACTAGGCTTTTGGGCTAGTTTGAGCCTTAGGGTTATGGCAGCTTCAACCCTAAGCCGTGGCTGCCCTATTACTTGCCTGCATTCCCCTAATCCAACCATAGACCTCCTTGTAGCAGGCATCATACGGTTGATGATATAAATCCTGCAGTACCCATAATAAGGAAGGGCTTAGGGTTTAGGGTTTAGGGTTTAGGCTTAGGGTTGAGGGTTTAGGGTGCTGATGATATAAATCCTGCATTACCCAGAATAAGTAATCTAACATACTTCCCAGAGTTAGGCTCCTTAAGGCAATGCAGGATTTCTATCATCAACAGTAGTCCTTATCATAATTATAGTATAATGCGCCCAAAAACCTATTCTAACCATTAAGGCCTCTATATTACCCTAAACTCGAGATCGCTGGTGGTAGCCCTTAAAGTATCCGCCAGAGGCAGACATGGAAATGCGCCTCCGGGAGCAACTGCAGCAGATGAGGCGCGTGCGCTTCAAAACAAGGTTTAGGGTTTAGGGTTTAGGGGTTAGGGGTTTAGGGTTTAGGGTTTATCTTTAAACCGCAAGCCCCTGCTTGGAGGATCATGGGACTTAGTAACTAGGGTTATAAATAAGGCAACTATACTTCTAAGTGATTATAACCGTTATTAAGGTAGTTATAACTTTACATACTTACTAAGTCCCATGATCCTCCAAGCAAGCCCCTATACCCTAAACCCCGGATACGCGTTTGAGGTTTGCACGCGGTTTTTGAGCTTTGTATCAGAGGTAATGCCACCCCAAACAGTAAACCTACACCCCTAAACCCTAAGCCCAACATTCCTACAACAACAGGACCGGAACCCCAACATTGAATTCCCACACCGATGGTGCTTTAGGGTTTAGGATTTAGGGTTACTTCATGACAGGGATGCATGGCACAGCTGGTGCTTTAGGGTTTAGGATTTAGGGTTACTTCATGACAGGGATGCATGGCACAGCAGCTTCGGCAACTACTGAACTATACTGTAGTAGCAGTACTCTTCGCTTGTCCTTGTATAGTCTAGAGTTCTCGAAAAGTGCACTAAACCAGTAACCCCTTGCATGAGCCCTTTGTGGTTCTCCGCCCATCACGAGTCAAGATTTACATGTTGATCCCTTGGGCGAAGGCGGCTCTGGCAGCTGCGAATATCCTGATGGTGTGCATGAGCAATTGCACAATTTGTCCTCTTCGTCGCACCACGAAGTAGAATCAGCCTACATCCTTTGGCGGAGAAGATCCGGAAAGCCATGCCTTTGACAGAGAACCCCTCCTGACCCCGATCGGGGGCATGGCGCTGGCATTGCTCATGACTCATGAAGCTGCTCAAGACGAGGTCGATGTAATCTTGATAGTTTCGTTTTTTTGTATACTAGAAGTGTTATATAATAAGTACCCAATCCAACTAAGTGTTCACAGCTAGCAGCCTTCCACATCAAGCGCTTCAGGGTTAAGGGCTTAGCATGGGTATGCTTAAGGTTTGGAATTCTGCGTTTAATGCCAAACCCAAGACACGAAACCGTCATTTTGTCAATCCTTGATTCGGGGTTTAGATCGGGAATCACATGAGGTCCACGGTATATGACAGAAATCAGGCCACCCCAGTCTCTGGACCATCCCGGCGCAAACTCCCCCAGTGCCCGTCTTCTCTCTGCTGAAAATCTCTCAGAGCTCTGCTTGGAGGATCATGGGACGTATTAAGTACAGATATAAGTACCCTAACTGGGGTTGTAAGTAATCATAAGAATCATAATCCACGTTGTTTTTACTCATTGAAGGTGCCTGCCCCTAGTGGCCTGGCACACCCTAAACCCTACACCTTTACCCCTAAACCCTAAACGCTCAAGCGGTCCGTCACGACAGGAAGCGTAATGCTGCAGTGGAGATGGAAAAGGCGGAGGCGAAGGCAGAGAGAGTGGGAAACGACCGATTCGGGGGGCTGCTTTTGAGATGTAGGTTTCCACATTCTGGCATACATGACTAAACTCGCCCTGAGAATGAGCCCTTCTAAAACCCTAGAGTAGCCCTTATGGGAACCCTGTCCCAACCACAAAGGCTAATGAGGCCTGAGTAATTGCCTACTATTTTGGGGCTGCCTTCTTATTACCACTATAGTAGAATATGATTAATATAATCCAGAACCCTAATCTAATTTGTAAGGCCCCTAATTTGCAGGTCCCTAGGTCTTCATTTCGAGATCCAACCCTCCACCCTATACCCCTAAACCATAAGCCCCTACCCTCAGGCTCTGAGGGCTCATATTTTAAGGCTTTTGGGCCCGAAGACCATACCATATAAGTCTCTGGGCTCTTTTGAGCCTTAGGGCTAAAGCCTGAACACTTAAAACCCTAAAGTCCTAAACCCAAGACCCTGAGCCCGATAAGAGTAGGAGCTTCTTGTGTCAACTTGGAGCTTTGTGGCTCGTGGTTCTCCCTGCAAGTTGAGGGATTTAGGATTTTAGGTTGTAGGGTTCAGGATTTCGGGCAGGTTCAGGTTTTAGGGTTTAGACACCTGGACAATATCTAAAACTGACCTTTTTCGGGGCTCCTTGTTATTTTTTGCTTGTATGTAGGTTATTTTTGCTTTGGGGCATAGGGTTTCATCTATAAACAGAAACATCAAACCTCAAACCCCAATGATGCAGCAGCCGTGTATCTAAAACCGCAGAAACCTCATTCTGTCAACTACAGGCTCCGTGGCTTAGAGTTTAGGGTTTAGGATTTAGGGTATGCTCCAATACTCCATGTACGTAAACAGTGTATACTCGGCCTGAAATGGGTTCCTAGAATC
This sequence comes from Symbiodinium sp. CCMP2456, assembly GCA_905221635.1. NCBI lineage: Eukaryota > Dinophyceae > Suessiales > Symbiodiniaceae > Symbiodinium > Symbiodinium sp. CCMP2456. Next base: position 75,798 of record CAJNDV010000214.1, read on the forward strand.
ATACTTTAAGACCGAAGTTTAAACTAGATAGGTACATGGAACCTTGGCCTCATCCCCCTAAACCCTAAACCC